>CABFOQ010000375.1:0-16509 GCA_900660455.1 Gephyroberyx darwinii | reverse complement strand
GAGGGAAAACATCCTGCCAGGTACTATTGCTGCCTGATTCCTGTGCAACGATGCACAAACAGGTTTGTTTCAAATGATAGTCTTGCTCCTAGTCCTCGTCATCGGTGGGTACCAATTAAATTTCAACAGTGCAGCCTTTGTTTCATTGCAAAACCAACAGATTATGATGGTGGATTTAACTATTTGCCAATACAGTAATGTGCAGCCACTACAATGGTAGAGGCACTTATGTATTCCATACTATACAAGGTTTAGAGGTCCGTGACAACCATGACTTATATCTCAAAATTGTATTAAATAAATAAATAATTAAATAACCTCATGAAAGTTACAGTAAAACAATTACAGCTCCATCCAGCATTTTCTTTTCAAGAACATATATGATCGCTCCATATGCACTGATTTTTGCAAAGGTTAAACTTCATACAACTTTCAAATTGGAGTGTAACTCAAAATACTGGAGCATTGCATACTTACAAACAATATAGACTTAAACAAGTTTACAGGTTAAAATAACATTGAAAAATGGTTTTGAACTGTGATTCTGGAAAACTTTCTATCAATTTGAGAATCAAAAAAGTGTCCCACATCCCATAATACTTTCAGAGTAGGTTGGTTATGTGGTTCACATTTTGATCAAGGACTTTTTGATGAACTTGGCGGTGTAGAATTCATATAAATACAAATAGAAGCATATCCTTCAGTCTGTTATGGAGAATTAGTGTTTGCACCAGTTGAGGCAATCCATTGCAATCAAAGTCCGGGGAAGTGTTGGTTCAAACCCGATCTTATTTCAACATGCTTAGCCACAGTAGATTAACAGATTGTTATATTGAAGTGGACTTGAGCATGCAGCCAGTGGCTCCTGTTCATTACACAAGACGTGCTGGAGCTGGGGCCCAGGTATACTAAATTAAAGGGGTATTTCACTCTAAACGTTAATAGATGGTATGAAAACCTCCATAAACTTTGCATTCAGTGCTCTCTTCTTTTTTTCTTTGTCTTTAAATGTGTTTTTTTATTGAAACTTTTGCATTGTGAAAGTAGCATGCTCCTACAAAGGCTTACAATGCGCACTGACCATTTGACAGAGGTCCTCTCATATAGGCAGGAGACAAACATTTTAATATGCACACCAGTAAACACTTCTTTATAACAGCTCTTAATTTTCACTTTTCAGTACGGTATCAACCCCAGCACTGCCACACTGGAATCACTAACTAAATAGTGGATGCACTGATGAAGATGAACATCATCCTCAGTCCTCAGTGTGGATGGTTTTGCTAAATAAGGGGAAGCGTGTAACAGGATGGGCTTTGTCTTTAGAGCTATCTGGGCCAGGACAATATGGACAGTTTGAGAAAGAGTATTATAAGTCCATTGGGGCACATCATTACTTCATAGTTAATGAGTTTGTGGTAATCTGTGTACAGATTAGTGGTGCAATCAGAGTCTGCTCAAATGTTACATTTTAAAAGGTTCAGGCTAGTGAGAGTGCCAAAGGTCACGTTACTGCTGTCCTATTTTCTTTAGGGTTATGTGCTATTTTGGTCAAAACTTAAAACTAAATAAACGAAATAAATTGACTTGATGACAGACTCAGTGTTAATTGCTGATTTTTTTCACGAAATAGGCCTAGCCATAGAGAATGGTCTTTTTTTTATTTGTACTTATTCATCTGTTTGTATATGAAGGCAACTAACTGTGGTCCAAATGAGAAAGAGGTTGTGTAGGTTTTTGTCCATTAAAGTGATCATGATTGGCTTTGGTTTGGATTATGGCTACCGCTATACACTTTGAAAGACTGATATATAAATACAATACATTATGTGTATTTGGAATTCACAATACCAACTATTGTGAAAATCTAAAAACTACAACGACTCTACTACTACTAAAAAGTCTTTGACATGATTCCAAAGGTCTTTCCTTGATGCAGTGCAATATCAACGTCGTCAGAAAGCGGGCCTTTCAGCTAGCAGGTTTTCACAAATGTACAAAAAGCACGGCTCAATGTTGAACCGGAAACTTTCCGTTTTTCTGCTTGTAGAGATCAAAGGCATGCGCAGCAAACGCGCAAACTCGCGGCGAACGCAAACTTGTCAGAAGGTTTGAAGGAGGGTGTGCTTGTTAGGGCATTCCTGAGGGGATTGCAAAAGGGCTTACTAAAATAAGTCCCTTTATGCTTTTTCACGTGAAAGAGCCTTTATAAGGGACCAGTCGTTGAAATCTATGACACTCGGCATAGCAGAATAAGGAGTTCTCTTTAGTGCACAGTTTAGTTTGTGCATTTCAACATGGCAGCGTATACATTACCAGAGGGATTCACTGACTTTGATATGTTTACTTTCGGCACAGCGCTGCTAGTTGGGGGTAAGTGGCATGCAGCCAGTGGCTCCTGTTCATTACGCAAGACGTGCTGGAGCTGGGGCCCAGGCAAACTAAATTAAAGGGGTATTTCAGTCTAAACGTTAACAGATTATTAACGTATGAAAACCATAAACTTTGCATTCAGGGTTCTCTTCTTTTTTCCCCCTTTGTCTTTAATCCAAACATAAATGGGTGTCCATGGGTAGTATCTAAAATGCTCGATTTGTTTGCACTGTGTTTCAGGCATGCTTGGATTCTTCCTCAATGCTATCACTATCCTGGCTTTCCTCAGAGTAAAGGAGATGCGGACTCCCAGTAACTTCTTTGTGTTCAACCTCGCTGTGGCTGACATCAGTCTGAACATTAACGGCCTAACAGCTGCTTACGCCAGCTATCTCAGGTAGCAGAGCCATATACTGACAATTTGTAGCGTTGTGTGTGTATTGACACTTCATTTAACCCATTTATAATTGAAATCAATAGGTAGCACAAGCTAATTGCAAACCTGGCTATTATATTCCCAAAGCTAGCTCGCAGCTAATATAACTCATTTTGTTCAACGTTGAATGCTAACAAGACTGTTGAGGAGTTAAATGGCAAGTGTAGATTTTTCCCCCAGTACGCAAACAGTGCCAGGTGAAAAGAATTGGCAAAATAAAATTCAAAATATTAACTGTAACTGTATCTTTCCTGTTTAAATCACCTAATATATGTTCATCAGAGTATGAGCACCATGATTTGGAACCACAACGATTTTAAGAAGATGTAACTCACCTTATTACAATGTAGTCTTATGCTGTAATCCTGTTCATGTAATATTGTTCATACTGGGACACTTATATATAAGGGCTATATTTTTCTTTGTCCTCTGTAGACATTGGCCATTCGGTCAAGATGGATGTGCCTATCATGGTTTCCAGGGAATGATATCAGTCCTGGCTTCCATCAGTTTCATGGCTGCCATTGCCTGGGATAGATACCACCAGTACTGCACCAGTAAGTCCAGTATAGCAAACAAATGTCTGCTTCACTTACTGTCCAGACGACCCACAAAGCTGTGTAAAAATACATCAATATATTATAAATTGTTAATACTCCCTGAACAAATGCATCACATAAATTACAAAATACTGATGGTGGTAATGCCCTTACTTCAATGCATGACATTTGTATTTTTAAGATAAAGAAAATACTTATTTGAAATAGTGATAGTTGAACATTTATGGACAAACTAAAGCCTATATCATTTATAATGCAAATTTTAAAACTAAGTGATATGAGTTACAGAATGAGACTGACAGGAAAATAAAGTGCCATGTGTGTTAATGCCCATACAATGCCTCTATTTGTATAGGAATTTGACACTTTGGCATTGGATTGTGGTTCACTGGGAAACTAATAATAAAAGGCACAAGGAAGAATGGCATGGCTTTCTGACTAGGCTGCATCCACTCTTGTTGCTGGTGAATAGCTATGTCTTAATAAATAAATGAAAACTTTTCTCTTTGAAATAACGTTAAATACAGGTAAATGTCTATTCGTCTCAATTTCTCCTCCAAATGACTTTATGCATGTTTACATTATGTAGGGCAAAAGCTCTTTTGGAGCACGACCATGACTATGAGTGGCATCATCTGGGCCCTTTCCATCTTCTGGGCTGCGGTGCCTCTGACTGGATGGGGTGTCTATGACTTTGAGCCTATGAGGACTTGTTGCACTCTGGACTACACTAAAGGAGACAGGTAAAGTAAGAAAGTCATGGGAAAATGTTAATATTTAACACTAATGAAGAGCAGGGCTGTGCGATTAAGTGAAAAACATTGAAAATCCCAGTGCTGACTATTGCAACTTCCAAATCACAAGAAGCTGCTATTTTTTTATCAGCAAGAAAGATGTTTTACAAGCCACCTTAAACAATTATCTCTGGCGCTGTACAGACTCTCTGCTCTATAAAGCAAGTTTCACCTTGGAGAAAATATTCCATCATGTTCAAACGGAGTAAATCCAAAGCATTAGCATGTCATTTCAGCATGTAAACTAAGGCTGAGTGAGATATGCTAGCAGAAAATAATTGAGCCAGTAAAACTTTGCTTTTTGTTTACCTGCAATGTTTACCTCTATTCAATAGGGACTACATAACCTACATGTCAACCCTGGTGCTGCTCTACCTGCTGTTCCCGGCCATCACGATGATGTCATCCTATGATGCCATCAAAAAACACTTCAAGAAGATCCATCACTACAGGGTACATGTACTTCACTAATCTTATTTTAAGACCAAATGCAGCATTCATACTCAAAAATGAATGTGTTTCATAAGCTTTAAATAACTACTTTTGCCATTCTAAAATCCCACGCAGGTTTCATAAGCTATTGCATAAACTAGAGATTGTAAATCTGTAATATGAGTAAGCTCATCTGCAAACAAAGGAGACTTTGATGGTCATGTAATCTGAAGAAAAGATAGTTCCTCAAACTTCTTTATGGGGAAAAAATATCAAAATCAGAACTGAATCACCTGAATCAATAATTCAAACTCTATTGTTATCCGAGGAGTGTTTCCATTCAAAAAACACATATTGCTTCAAAGCAAAGGTAAGTGTTCATGGTTTTACACAGTACAGTAATGGTTCCATATACACTTGCTAAGAAACTAAACTAGTATTGGTTCCTTTAGTTGTCTGCTACAGTTCCTCAGTGGTTTGTTTCCCTCATCTTAACTCACACTGTTTAAATAGGACATCGATGTTTTTCACTGAATTGATATGGACTACTTGATCCTGAGCTACGGCTACCAAGTACCACGTCAGAAATGGCACTGTAACAAGCTTTTTGTTTATCTGCCACACCCTGTGGATATGCTTCAGGCTGGTCCAGTGATCCACAATTTGAAAAATCAACGTTTTTGAGATATTTTAATGTTAATGTTAAAAATAACATTAACAGGCTGAAGGAGGACATCTATGCTCACTTGGCTTGACCCTCTACGGTTAGTAGAGTCAAATAGTCCTCACATAATCAGGCTAAAATAAAGCATTTCACCTTTCAATGCTTCAGTTTGTGCTCTAGCCTACAATCCCTACAGAGTTGAAATGTTTTTTTATTTCCAGTTTCTTCTAAATGAACCTGTTCTAAGTCCATTATGTAGCATGTGTAATGCTTATATCATGAACTTTGTTCCAGTTTAACACCGATGTGCCTTTGAGGGTAATGCTGATGTGCTGGGGCCCCTACGTCCTCATGTGCATCTACGCCTGCTTTGACAATGTGAAAATGATATCTCCAAAGCTGAGAATGGTGAGAGCTTTTTCTGTTTGACTCAATGCAATATTTTATGTGAATTACAAAATCACTTTGAGATGTAATGAAAAGGAAAGGCAGTCGTCTTAGTATTAATATAGATTTGGATCAAGCAGTTGCAAAAATATAGAAAACTTGTTTCTGCCCCCAGGTGCTTCCAGTTTTGGCAAAGACCAACCCCATTTTCAACGCTCTCCTTTACTCCTTTGGAAATGAGTTCTACCGAGGCGGGGTGTGGCACTTCCTCACTGGACAGAAGATTGTCGATCCAGTTATTAAGAAGTCCAGATAAAAGGAAACTCATCATGTTCTGGTCAAAATCCCAAATCATCCTGTGCTCTCACAAGAGGTTCCACATTGGAAAAATACTTTTGGTATGTCGTCGTGAGGTGAATGCCATTCAGCCATTTAGATGTCATTGGAGAACCAGTTCATTAGGTTATCACTAGTGACTGCACAAATATCTTATTTTCATTAGATGCAACTCAGGACAATCTCTAACTGTGTTTGGAGCCGCCACCATAGCCTGCTAATGGGTTTGTGTAAATCTAAACAGTGCATTGCAGGTATTTTAACCATGGTTTGAAAAACTATCACTGGATGAGTCTGTTTTAATTAAAGATGTGTCATGTAAGAACAATTGTTTTATGCTTTCTATAGCAATGTGTCTTTAACATGCACTGTTGCGCCTCAGCCTGTGTTTAACCACTTACAAGAAACACATTGTGTTGCTATTCTTTGATTGGCCCTGACTATTTTGAAATGTTCTGGTCCTTGAATAGCCGTACCACTGCTAAAAGTAAGCAGCCTACTTTCTACAGTTGACATGCACATCTATCCAGAAGGGCCCTTTCGTGAAATGGTTGTCTGCATTTACTAAGCAGGTTAATTGATTGTATTTTTGCTCGGAAGAGAGTTTGAGGCGATGTAACTTCTATCTATAGGGAGGAAGCATTCACTGTGTTAAGACTGTGTTAAGATTACACAAGCCATAGTCAACACGCTTCTGGCTCACCAGAACTTTGTAACATTTCCAGATGGTAGCTGATTATTTAAAAATAAATAGACAAATAGGTAGGTAGCTAGTTGATAGGTAGGTTGATTGGTAAGTTGAGCAATTCAAGCAACCCTTGGCAGATTCCCATCCAGTTTGACTGAAAGAGAAACTCCGTCAACTAGCATTTAGTCAAATATTCTTCATTTCTGTGCTTATATTTGTATATTTTAATTTTGCTCTGTTGCACTGTATTACCACAGACTAAACACATGGTATTGTATCTTTCTAAATGTGAGCCACACTAGGTTAATAAGTGTAAGACTCAGTGAGAGGTTAAGAAGGGCAGACGGCAGCAATAATGTCCTGCACTGTGACGTCTGAGCTGCTGAAGATGCAGACTATTCAACTAAGCTGCAGAGGGAGACTGCTGTTCCAGGTCTCTGTCACAGTAACCTCGACGGTCACTGATTGACTGCCGTGCCAGGCAACAGCTAGCGAGTGAAATCCTCTCACTCTCCATGGCAGGAGTCAGCCTTCACATTGTTCTGCAGCTGCAGAACTGAAATAGTCTTATTGACTAGTTACAATAGAGTGATAACACACATATTTATCTTGAATTGCAAAGTCATCCTCATGAGAGTTTTCTAATGAACACGTTACCCAAAATGACCAGTGAGCTTTATTTACATTATTGACAGTTAAGCTAGTGAGGAAGTGACAGCATCCCATGCTGATTTGCAGGAGCAGTAGGTAGTTGTAAAGGGAAAACAGCTGCATCCTCACTGTGTTAATGGATATCATCAATTCAGCAACAAGCAAAAGTAATAGTTTCTATTTTGCCAATCATTTTGATGAGAGGGTAACGTAAAGACAACAGATTTTCAACTAGATTAGCAATAATCAGGATAAAGTAGGTACAGATTTGATTAATCTCCAAAGATTTTATATGCCGCCAAATGCTCAGAAACCCTTTGCTCTTTTACTGATTGTGCAGTGCAGCATAATGTGTCTGTGAAAAATGAACATTATCAACTCCAGAAGACAACAGTCACAACAAGGCTTGAAAGAGATGTTTTATTCCTGTGACTGCCAAGCATCAATGCCTATTAATTTGACAGTATGCTTATGCTCTCTGATGCCTTTAATGACACAGTCGCTGCTCATATTCTGCAGGGACACTGACAATCCAATAAAGCTGGGTAAAACTGGAAATAGAAGGTATGAATAGATATTCTGCAGTCTGGCACCCCATGTTAATTCAGTAGTAAAAAAAGTGACTTACTATAGAGCT
The DNA here is from genome assembly GCA_900660455.1 of Gephyroberyx darwinii. NCBI lineage: Eukaryota > Metazoa > Chordata > Actinopteri > Trachichthyiformes > Trachichthyidae > Gephyroberyx > Gephyroberyx darwinii. The sequence goes on along the minus strand of CABFOQ010000375.1, from coordinate 8,551 downwards.
GAATGCAATTTTTGACATTATTCAATCTCATCAGCAGCACACCTTTTTCACACGCAATTCTGTCTTGCATCCTTATTAGCAGATATTAAAAGTCAGGCTTTTTATGTACTCTAATACATTCTACTTCATCCACCTGGGCTGGATTGCCTGCTGTATTTCCAGGCCATGCTGAGGATTAGCACAGCCTGGGACTAAGAATGGCCATGAATACAAGCTAAAAAGGACAGCCTCCGTGTGTGTGGACTAGTAATCTAATTCAATTACGAGAGCTGTTACGAGAACCAGCAACAATAGAAACAATCCAACAGGAAGACACTAATAGTGCTGATCAGAGACACATACAGTACAGTTTTCAGCTGATGACTAACCGTTTTCATTAGGATTTAGACTGCCAACCACAAGGTGAAGTGAAGGTGTTTCTGCCTGTATTAATACATGTGCAAATCTGCCATTGCTAGTCACAAGCAGATGTCAAAAAAAGACCATCTGTCATTTCTATTGGCTGAAAACATACAGTGCAATGGGAAAGGCACATGCAGCGGACCCACTACACATGGATGCACACATGCACCATGTTCAGACCCACAAGAGATTTATCCAGTCAGATCCTTATGAACACATCATGATTTTAATTTCCACAGTAGCGAACCGTAACCTCAGAGTGATGAAGGGTCTGAGAGTCAAGCTGAGTTTCAGTCATTACAGCTGACGTTTGACATACTGCAACTCTTGAGGTGTACATTGTGTATTGCAGTGTATTAAATCCTATTATCTGCAGCTGGATTAGATTTGCACACAAATATAAAATTCGTATTGACTTCTAAAAAGAGGATTATGGTGGGAGAGGACTTTATCTCTAAGCCCCATTAGTGATCTGTTTGAGTGCATGAGATCAGTTGTTGAATTACAATTTGGGATAGCAAGAAAAATAGTCCATGACAGATCATGGTGACAGCATAGAGGTCCATAGATGGAAGCTTTTTTAAAATAATAAGCAACCAAAAGTGTTTGATTAGTAGGTTCCACTTGGAGACCTTATGTTAACAATTGACTTAATGTTGGGTGTTTATATTCAATAGTAATTTGTGCATGTCTTGTCTTCATGTTCATGTAAAAGAACATGGAGGCCGAAGGTGGAAGCTACTCATCAGAAAAAAATAAAGGTCAGAGTTAATCCCACATGAAACATTACACGTTAGGAGAGGGGGAAGGAGATGGGTGTAACACAAAATGAAGAGGCGTCTGTTCATTGATAGCATTTGTTCTAATCATGTTCAAACACAAACTTTGTCAAGGATGTGACATCGCCAGGGTACATTTTTCTTGAAATAATTTTTAAAGGATTAGTGGTGGAAATATAATCTGGATTTGCTCCTGGTCTAATTCATTAAACTACTGGCTCATGCCTTCTTCACAACGCGAGTGATGTCACTGTTGAATCTCAACCCAGAGGACAAAGTTAACAATCTGTATTACATCTGACTCATCAGTCTCCCCCAGACACTGTCAGGTTACCAGAGTGAGTGAATTAGTGTCGATTATCCACGCAGGCACATCTCTCTGCCTCCTGAAGTGCAGAGTCACTCTTCCAAGTCAGAACAATATGATGTGTGAAGAATAGCATGGCTGTGCTGGGGAGCTGCAAAGTGTTTAATTGATCAAATGTCAGCTGCTGCTGCGGTGCAGAACGCTCTCATTTGTTAAATTGGTCTGCTATTTAATTCTCATGTTTATGTACAGTTAATTTGGTCACTTGAATTTCCCTTTTCTGCATTAAAATCATCTACTATAAATAGGGAAATACTCCCTTACTGCCAGACCAAGCCCATCACCCAATATATTATTTTGATACCAGCAATCTTCATTATATGCAGTGGTTCTGACACACTATAACAGTGATAGAAGTACTACACTGCAGATTACACTTGGTAAAAACAATATGAAACCTTTCATTATCTTCAAAATTAGATTTATATAAACTCAGAAAACATTAATTTCAAGTTGGAACATGATTGGATTATTATTATAACATTATTATTATTGTTGTTATTAATATTCTTATTAATATTATCATCATTTTTTTTTTATTATTGTTGTTATTATTCATATTAGAAGAAGAAGAACCTTGATTCAATAACCCTCTCATTCAAACAGGATTTTATTTACCATTCGCAAATCTTCAGCGCCCTCTAGTGGAAATTTATAGCAGGCCTCGTGTGGGAAATGAAATGGAGCAGTAACCCTCTGATAAACTATCCTTTTTTCACAATAATAAAACTATTCAGTATAAAATAGGTATAAGACCATACCCAAAAATAGAAAACTGTGAAAAGCGTCAAACACTATAAAATAAAAAATATAAATATAACCCATATCATTGAATTGCATACAGGTAATATAAAGAGCTTTAAGGTGACTGGGTGTATTTGTATAATTTTACCACTAGGTGTCACCAGTGTCTTGTACTAGTATGGGCTTCTGGGTTTTCAGTACTGTGTTTAGGAGAATTAACATCGAAGGACTTAGCACTGAGCTGAATGCAGTAGCATTTACCAATAAATGAAAACTCATTATAATCCAATGCGAAATTTTGATTGTTTTTGTTGTTATTATTTCATTCCCTGGTTCCATTTTATCCATGTTATGAAAACGGAAAGGGACCGTAAAAGCGACGCTGTCTGCCTCTGGTGAGGGGAGCTGTCCTCCAACTTGGTTCTGAAAAAGCCTCCTAACTATATCAAAGCAGGTCTTGCGTGTCTATGGCTAGTTGACAGCCACTTAAAAAAACAACAACACATTTATCAAGTCCTGTCTTAAATACTTAACAGTGGCTTGAATATGTCACACTTTCTTACTGATCTCTGAGTTCCCTAACGAAAATAATCACCATGATATTCCTATATTGTGACTTATAGTGTGTCTGTGGTACTCCATAGTGACTTTACAGTGACCTTATCGTTCTTTATGTTTTTTCTAATCTTCTATGGCATCACTATCATATTCCTATAGGGATTTATAGTGTGCGTATGGGCGTGCGAGTCTGTGGGTGTATATGGTATTTATATCGTATGCTTATAAAATTATTATCACATTGCTATATTTTTCTCCGTAAGGGTTTATCATTGCAAACATGTCAACCGTGCAGGGTTTCCTATATAAACGAGTGAATGTTGATCTATTATTTTCATTATTTCCTCATCAATCCAAAAGTCAAGAGTCACACACTAGATATAAGGAGGTAGGAGGATTTTTTTCACAGTCGTGTGGAACAGTCGTGATGGCGCTCACTGGCTCTTATTGGTTAAAGTGATTGCTGCCATGGTTGGAAATTAACATAAAGGACGCAACTGGCGAAAGGATCCACTTGGGGGCAAGCTGGTGGTGCGTCACGGCTCTTGGTGAAAAAGAAGGGGAAAAAGGACTAAAATATCGCCAAACCTACGGGTTAATGCGCTCCAATGGCCACGAAGCCGCCCGTGGTCTCAGAGCTGAGCGCACAAGTGCCACAGGTGATAGGAGGCATGAACACCGGGATCGGAGACTTTGGGTGTCCTAGGTGTTATAAACAAGTAACCAAATCGCTCCAAACAAACTTTGCCATGGAAGAGTAGCAGCCTAAGCCCCTGTACGGTGCAGAAAGTCTACGATTTCAACACGTCACTTCTCGGGAGATCATGAAACAGCATCGGATGTGGCTGAAGCGAGGACAAGTTGAAAGAAGCTGAGGAAACCCATCTCCACCGATGAAGCAGCCAAGTTCCTCCGCGTCTCTCCCTTTACGCACTGGCGAGGTGAGGACTGGGAGCATCACATCAATGTAGAGAAAACATCAGTGTGTCATCTGAGGTGCTGAAAGATCAGTAGAAGATAGGAGAAGCACAATTGCAATTTTGCATCGAAAATAATAAAAGCACATCATGGATACGGAAGGGGGCTCCTCCGGGCTGGCCAAAACAGCCGCTGTAAAACTGTCCGAGATGGGCGAAAGAACCAAGCAGTTTGGCACTTCGATGAGGGATCCTCACCAGCAGAGACGGATCATCTTAGTGATTGTTTGCGTGGCTCTCCTGCTAGACAACATGCTCTACATGGTAATCGTGCCAATTATTCCAGATTACCTTGCTGATCTAGAGAGTGAGCAGTCAGAACATGTCCACGTAGTTATACACCCCAATGCTTCAACCAACAGCACAAACCAAGCCAAAAGCAACAAGGACAATTTAGACATCCAGATAGGAGTACTTTTTGCATCTAAGGCCATGTTGCAGCTGTTAGTGAACCCCCTGTCGGGAACTTTCATAGACCGAGTTGGATATGATATCCCACTTCTAATTGGACTGACTGTCATGTTCGTGTCTACCTGTATATTTGCTTTTGCGGAGAACTATGCGACGCTCTTTGTGGCCAGAAGTTTACAGGGTCTGGGGTCAGCTTTTGCGGACACCTCTGGAATCGCAATGATAGCTGACAAATACACCGAAGAGACTGAGAGGAGCAAGGCCCTTGGCATTGCACTGGCGTTTATCTCTTTCGGGAGCCTGGTGGCGCCTCCCTTTGGGGGTGTCCTGTACGAGTTTGCGGGTAAGAGGGTGCCCTTCATCGTGCTTGCCATCATTTGCCTTGCGGACGGCGTTCTGCTCCTGACCGTGATCAAGCCCTTCTCCAACAGGACTAGAGAGAACATGCCAGTCGGCACCCCCATATACAGACTCATGATTGATCCGTACATAGCTGTGGTAGCCGGGGCGCTCACAGTGTGCAACATCCCCTTGGCTTTTCTAGAGCCAACCATAGCCAACTGGATGGAGACCACCATGCACTCCTCAAAGTGGGAGATGGGACTGACCTGGCTCCCAGCCTTCTTTCCTCATGTCCTAGGTGTATACATAACAGTTAAATTGGCATCCCAACATCCACATTTGCAGTGGTTCTACGGGGCGGTGGGTATGGTTATAATAGGGGCAAGCTCCTGCACAGTTCCAGCATGCAAAACCTTCGGGCAGCTCATTGCCCCATTGTGCGGCATATGTTTTGGCATCGCCCTTGTAGATACTGCCCTACTGCCGACGCTTGCCTTCTTGGTTGACGTACGTCATGTATCTGTGTACGGTAGTGTCTATGCTATAGCGGATATTTCCTATTCTGTTGCATATGCCATGGGTCCCGTAGTAGCAGGCCAGATAGTGCACAATCTCGGTTTTGTGCAACTCAATCTGGGTATGGGCCTCGTCAATGTGCTTTACGCACCAGCCCTGCTGCTGCTGCGCAACATGTGCCAAATGAAACCGTCCTACTCGGAGAGAGATAACTTGTTAGAGGAAGCACCGCAGGGGCTGTACGATACTATCAAGATGGAGGAGAGGAGAGGGAAGAAGAAGGGCTATAGTTCGGCAGGGAATTGCCTGCCCGTAGACGAAAATGGGTTTGACCCCTTCAGAGCACAGCGGTCCTTTTCAGAGGAGTCGTCCGGTCCAGAGTACACTTAGTCCGCCCAAATCTGAAGAAAGATTGCAAATGAGGCAGAGAGGATATAGTCATTTAACTTTTATGTAAGTACTGATGTGCAATATGACCACCCAATCACCAAATCACGATTGTGTGACCCGTTTTCCAAAGTTTCTTTCTCTTTGGCTGTAGTTTCATTGTGTTGAACAAGTCTATATGTAACGTTTGTCATGGACGTAAAATTGGGGTTTTGTGAGAGATTTATCAGCTACTGTTGAATATGTGTGCATAACAGAGTATTGTAAAAAGGTATAAATAGATAAATGTACGTACAAGATTATGTTGAAAATATAAATACGGGACCAACTATCAGCAGCACATTTTCCCATAAAAATAGCCTATATTTGTAGTCTTTGATGAAACGTTTTTTACTTGCACATCAAAGGCCTGATTTTCATTTTGTTGTTCGTAATTTCGTGAATTTTCATTTTGTAACTTGTGGGCCTATATTACTTTATTTAGAAGTTTTTGTTGTTTGAAATGAAATGTATCATAATAAATGCATTTTGTACATATGTGTATTATGTAAATTGTTAAAAGTATACGTGGACCTCTGCAAAGTTTGTGAGCGCGCGCGTGTGTGACTGTGCGTGTGTGTGTGTGTGTGACTATGCGTGTGTGTGTGTGTGTGTGTGTGTGTGTGTTTGTGTGTGTGTGTTGAAACATTTTGTTGTCGAAACGTAGCCTAATGAAGTCAGTATCCTTACACTGAGCAAACATGTATTCATTTATCAATTGTCGTTTTAATAAATCTCTGTTTGGATCTGTGTGAGAGGATGATTTTCATTATCATTTCAAGTTTCATATTAATCAAATCAAAATATGTGTGAGATTTATTTTCCTTAGCCCTATAATATAACGATTACAACGAACTTAGGTTACAAAAGTTGCTCAAAGTGCCACATGTAGCTCCTAAAGTGGCGCTAAAATGCCAACGTTAGAAAAAAAGAAATAACAGTTGGATAATGTTATATTCTATATGAGTTTGAACTATGAATTTACCGAGAAATAAAGCTTGTGTGATGAATGAAAATATATCCATAGTCTAATTCATACGTTTGATTTCCACAAGCTAAATAACTGTCTGCCCCCCGCACACATACGCAGTAATACGCGCACATTCAAGCGCGTGCGCGCGCAACCACACACACGCGCGCACGCACAAATTAATGAGCGAAAGAGTGCACGTTGTGAACATTATGGCACCAGGAAAACTAAAACAAAAAAGATCCAATTGAGTGACAGTTCAGGAAAATACCAGAACATTCAAGCCAGAACATTTTGCGCAAACCAAGCAGATGTATGTGCACAAGTAACCCAGCTCTCTGAAACCAAGCTATGAAACTCTCAAGAAAGCTCAAGACTGAACTGATCTCCAAAAACACCGGCCCCCGGTATGACAAAACCAAAACCCGACGTGCACGTTCACATTATTTGACAGCTTGCACCATGCCAAATTAATATTTTTTTTGCCTGGGATATAATAGTCATAATTATTATTATTATTATAATTATTAATATCAGAGGTGGGCAGGGTAAAATCAAGCTGTCAAATAATATATTCCGCGAATAGATGTCGATGGGAGGAGTTTCTTGCCTCAAGGGGGTAGGTAGACGCAAACACCTTCAGCATCTTTTCCAAGGCGCGCTTTAATGTGGAGTCGCAACCGTATGGCGAGGGGTGGGGACTCGGCGGCATCCCTGCGTGTAAACGGAGTTACACTGTAATATGGGACTTTGCAGCGTGGACGTGGGAGGCACTGTGATCGCCCACACACCCCTTTGACCTCCCGAGTTGTGAACTGATCAGGTAAGGCAACAATTCTCTCATTCAGATTTGCTGGTTATTAAAAAGTTTCCCATATCGAGGAAAATATCCATCCTAAGTGATTTAGTGTAGTATTGAGTCTTTAAATCCCATTTGTCTCTAAGCAAATTCTGACAACTCTGCTAATGCACTCTAAGACTTTTAAAGACTTTTAATTTTTTTTACGGTAATACATTGTTTTAGTCCTTTATCCAGTCAGGATAAATGTATTGATGTTTAAAAACCTATAGCGTAATTGCTATTGTTGTATGTATATAATTGTTATTGTATATTATTGGTTTACTGACATATGGTAACTTATACTGCAAGATAACCATAATTTCATTGTCCTGCAGATTATGGTTTCTGGTGAGATAATACTACATGATGAGAGAATATTCCAGAAGAGACATTGCTCTTGCTCACAGTACAAACATTTATTTGCTTACATCCGTTCATATTACATACATGTTAAAAGCAAAAGGTATTCATCAAATTACACTCATATTTAAAAATTAATTAAGCAGTTCTTGAAATTATGAAAAACATGCATCTACAAAAAGTCAATTTAGGAATTAAGAACAGTTTGATTTCCCAAATGACTATGCAAAATGTGTAGTGTTCTCTTAAGGGTCAAAAAAATATACAGGACCATTTTAAAACACAAACTCTCTATAGAAAACAAAACACACAGCAATATCTGCAATTGAACAGAGATAATATTTATTTAAAGTCATTGGCCAGACTGGCCAGGCTGACTTTACCAAGACCTGCACTGACTTCCTCCATTGGCAGTATCCTGGGCCAAAAATTAACAGCTCAAAAGAAGAACCCTCACCAAGTCCCTGAAACCTTCAAAAGTCTAAATGAACCCCCTAACCAAAACCTGATGTTCACACTGACTCTCAACAAACTGATGTCCCACCATTGCTAAACAGAAAGGGCAACACTAGTACCAGGATCCAGGTGAGCCATGTGGCCATTCCTAGCTATTGCCCCATGTACAATCCTGTCAGCTGTCTGTTTGTCAACGGGTGACTTGTACAGATGCCACCACCAGCCTTTTGGGAAATACCTTTGCACCATATATTTTATATATATATTATTATATATTATATATTATATATTATATTATATTATATTATATATTATATTATATTATATATTATATTATATATTATATTATATATTATATTATATATTATATTATACTATATTATATATTATATTATATTATAT
>CABFOQ010000372.1:26718-48268 GCA_900660455.1 Gephyroberyx darwinii | reverse complement strand
CCTCCCACCCTCCTGCACACCCAGAAAAGAAAACAAAATAAAATGAAAGTAAAAATGTGTAAGCCATCGGAAAGCCACAGAGGAGGGGGTCATGGACGTAACATGCTATTGATCCACAGTTTCCTAAAGAGTTCATGTGATTTTTGTGGGAATTTCTTTTTGGTTGACCCAGTCCAAAATATTGTGAGCCTTTGTAAAATTAGACAATTAGAGAAATGTATTCTGAGCTGTATTCATTACAGTACATGCGCTCTTTGTTGCCCATGAAGCAACAAAGAGATTGGGTGCAATGTTCTGACACTCACTGAAAAAAGTGATGCTAGCAAAACATCCTAACTTTACATTTACGCAGCAATTTTAAAGTAAATCCAACACATCCTATGTACATTGTGTAAACCACAACATATGTTGTACTTACTAAAATAGCTCATGCTAATTGCATTGCACGGATAATTTTAATAGGAGCTAGCATTACTTTTGGCAGTGTGTGGTCCTAATGAAGTGGTTCAAAAGTGTGTCCTTTGCAAATAGGCAATGCAGGTGATGCATTGACAACAGATTCACACATGTTAGTACATTAGACAATACAATGCATCAGCCATTGGTTTGAGTGGGGACAATGTTTAAATCAACATGTTTTATATAGTTTGTAGCCTCAATTTCATATATTCTTTATAGCAGGCTATAAGCCTAGAAAGATACACCTAGAAAGGAGGCAATCCATCTATCATTTCAGCCAATCATATTCCACTGAAAGTTAAAGCTTTATTAAATAGTTTTATTGCAAAAAATGCCAGTTGTCTAGTCCACTCATCAGGCAGTTGATATAATCATATCAACAAACATGTAGCATAATTGGTTGGTTAAGAAAGAAAAAGGCATTAGTGACTTTAAGCTACATTCAAGTAACTTCCCTTCCCAGGGCCTACTTAGGATCATGTAAACTGTGGTTAGCACTTAGAAATTTGAATATTAAGAGGATATTGTAAGAGGAGAGAAACCTGTCAGGTAGAATCAAACATCACAGACATGCTTTTGATGGTGACTGGGATCTTCAAAACTATTACTGCACAAAGTAACACGCCTCAGAAGCATGTTCAAAGGTCTTTCGATCTGATTTGATCCCGTCCACATCTGTTTTGTTCAAATTAAGCAGAAAGCATACTGTGTACTTTGTGCTGGAGATAGAATGTGCAGGTACACTGGCAGTAAGACAAACAGCAGGCAGTTGATCTAATGTTCAGTCATGTAAGCCTAGCTGTTGTAGATACTTTGACATGCTATTTCTGTAGTTTGTTTCATGCCCTGCCCTGTGGTTTCTTGGATCATGAACCAATTCCCAGAGTGATTATTCCCCATTTGACAGAATATAAGAGCTGTCTGATTTAATCAGTCTGATGTCTTGTATTTTGCAGGAAATCATGCAAAAAAACAGTACACACTGGTTTTATAAAACCTCTACAAAAGATTGAACAGCCAGATAGTGCATGCAGTAGCTCTTCGAGCATTAGGCTAGGTGGGTTGGATAGATAGAGACGATGTCCACAGTACCAAAGGCAGCATGTTCAAGCCTTTTGCCTGTTGCTGGCTTAACATCAGCTAAAAGTGTAACCATCAGCACAGTTGTTTTCTAGCAAGCAAAGGTCTAACTATGACCTAAATCTGTATTTGTAACCTTTACCAAAGTAGTTTTTCTTGCAAAACATTCAATGATTCTTACTATCTTACTCAGATGAAACCCTCTCCTCAGCTCCAGTCTGAATAGACATTTTTGCCTGAGTAAACTGTGTAAACTGTGTGTTATACAAGTAATCATTATAAACGCCAAACATGTACTGTACCTGTATACTGTAGCACAGCAACAGTGTTTGCTCTTATAGTAGTGGAGACTGTTTTGCAACAAACAAAAGGTGATAGGTGGGATTTTTTGGGATTAGGGTAGTATTTTCTGAAGGGAAATAATTCCTTTCCATATTTCAGATCCCATTGTACCTCAAAATACAGGTCCATGTTCCTCAAAAATATGCACTTCCTGTCAATCCTTATATTAAGGGTTCAGCAAATCAACATAACAGTCAAATGGTGCGCTATTCCACATTGTCTCTTTAAAGTACTGGCTTTACAAATAGTTGATCATAATTCATCAATAGCTATCACAATTCACTCTTTAAAATGATTCACCTGGGTCAAACATTTATGATCAATTCAAGCTATTAAACTCAGAGTGGTATTAGTCCTGAAGTCAGACACATTGACTCTCCACTAGTTCTAAACAGCTTATTATGTAACAATACAACAAAAGCTTTGCAACATGAAACTTCATATCTGTGGAACAGATATGGTGTTAAACAGAACATCATTTCACGATGGATGTTTAAGTAATTATCGATTAGTCTGAACAGGAATCTATTAAAGCACTGTACCTGTTACAACGTATGATCAGAACTGATTAATGTACTGTAGTCACAATCACTGTTCTTAGATGTAAGGGGCACAATTCTCTTTTATCGCCACAAAGCTGAAATATTGCATCCTAATATTGTATTTCAGAAAGCCTGAGGTACAATGGAAAATACCATAATGTCTAAGCACGACACCATAAAAATACTGTAAAATAAGCACAACAGTGTAATTGAACTACTAGAATAACATTCAAGCCTGTGGCTATATAATGGTAAACATGAGAGAATTTTAATATCTGGAGGAGGCAGACTGTTGTAATTTGTCACAGCAGTCTAAAACAATGTGTCTACATTGTATTGCAAGGCAGAAGTCACAGATGATGCATTTAGGGCATCATTACTTAAATATTTGTACTGTTGGGGTCAGAGTCACTTTGAGGGTTAAGCCAGGGTTCACAAACTGAACTCTAAAACTTCCTATGTTTTAAAGTAAATACATTTTAAAATTCATGATGTGTCTGTCATTCACTCAAGATAAAAGAGAACAGTTATTAACATCCATCAACCATCATTCTTGAACAAAAAAGGGCAAATAATGTATGACAATGTCAGAAATCATTCACCTGTAGCTTCCTTTCCTTTTGTACAATGAATGTTTCATTCACATAATGTTGCATACACATTCTAAAGCAAGTTAAGGTTACTGTGAATGGCATGCATCACTATAAAGCATGCATTATTGGCCTAGAAATTGGAAATTGCACTTTTTTGCACAAAATGGCTGACTAGCGGCATTGTTCACAATAAATACTAAGTAGTAAGTAAGTAAGTATTTTTGGAGGCTTAAATAATTTGCCAAAGCTAGGGAGCTGATTTTCTTATGTGACCTTGGTGTACAATTCAGCAATAATCATTTTCCTTCCACTGAAAATCACGAAACACGTTTTATCACAAGGTCAAAGCCATGTAGCTTGTTCCAACAATCATTTCCACATCAAATAGAATCTCCTACAGTCAACTGGACCAGAAAGGGAGGTGTACTTTCTCAATAAATGTTAGTTTTCAGTCATTAAAAATAGATTTTAGAAAAAGTCGGATTTTAGCATTGTAAACCATTTCAGCTTGATCCGTAGCTTGTTCATAAAAATAAATAAGCAGTATAATTTAAAACATAAGGATTGCAAGACCAAACTATTAAATTAGCAGAGTTGACAGCAGTACCTCAGTTGTTTTAATATAGATTTTTACAGTGTGGAGTAGTTGAAGTGTTCAATACAGAAAATGAATAACTGAGGGAATATTTACACATATTACACACACAAAATTACAAAGACAGCAGTCACACACATTAGTGTATCTAGAAAATAGTTTTCAGGTATATAGTTGACCCCAGCTCATAGATTCCTATCCAAACAACATACTGCTAGATAGTAGTGAATTAGCATCTACATTCTACATTGTATGTTAGCCTATCATGGTGTTAGCCATGTTAAGTTTAACATGTTTGGCCTTCTCTGCTGTCAACAGACTGTAATGCTAATAAAGAGAGACTGGTTTTGTTAGCAGGTCAGTTGTACCCCACAAGTACTCAGATGGCTCCTGTATTTATAATAGTTTCAACTTTCAGAACCTGAGAACATTGGTTTGTGATTGAGTGAACGCTAGCTGCATGAGCCAGACTGTTTTGCAAGTTAAACTTACCATAAGACATGTCTGGCCAGTCTAAAAAGAAAAGAAAGAAAACCCTTTTGGTTCAATCAGCTTTGGAGGCTTGTGAGATAGTCGTGCTAGAGGGTCTTGTAAATAGGAGGCAGACTCAGGACAACTTCTTGCATTGGGAAAGATTTGGAAAGATTGGACACCAAGATTTATTTACACATGCGGGTGATTACATGTGTAAACTCAAGGAAAATAAAATGAAAGTAAAGTAGACAAAGAAAATATGTCTTTAAGACTGTTACTCCTCAGTGGAACGGGTCAGGAAGTCAGCGATCACATTCTGGTACCCTACTCTGTACCGGATCTGGAAACTGAAAGGTTGGAAAAACAAATACCATCTGGTAATCCTAGCATTGGTGTCTTTCATTTTATGGATCCATTGCAAAGCACGATGATCAGTCTCTAGCAAAAACTCCTTGCCAATCAGATAATATTTTAAAGTGTCTGAATCCCATTTGACAGTCAATGCCTCTTTTTCCACAGTGGAATACCTCCCTTCCCTTAGGATGAGATTGTGGCTGATATGCTGCACTAGCATCTTGTACTGTCCTTTTGCCTGCAGCAGCACAGCCCCAAGACCCACCCCAGAAGCAACAGTCTGTACAGTAAAAGGAAAGTTAAAATCTGGACATTGCAACACCAGTTCATGGAATTAACAAGTCATTAAAAGCCGCCTCACATTCTGGTGTCCATTTCACCTTTGCAGGACTGGACTGGACTACTAATCAGGAAAAGAAATTGGGAATGAATCGGTGATAGTAGCCAACCAATGGTTGTTGGAGGTGGCTTGGATTGCCTCCATTTTGACCACTTGAGGCCGGATGACTGCATCTCCGATGATATAGCCCAGATATTGTTCCTCTGCCATGGCGACATGGCACTTTCTGGCATTGATGACAAGCCCTGCTCTCTCAATGCATTGCAGGACATCGGTGCTGCACATTATCTTGCTAGGATTCACTGAAAATGACAATGTTGTCAACGTATGCTGCTGCATAGCCCTCTGCTCCTCTCAGCACCACTTCCACCAGCCTCTGAAGGGTTGCTGAGGCTCTGTCCAATCCAAACAGCATTACCCGGAAATGATACAATCCACTTGGGACTCTGAAGGCTGTCAAATCCTTAGAAGCCTCTGTCAAAGGCACCTGCCAATATCCTTTACAGAGGTCTAGGGTTGTAAGGTACTTGCCATTGCCCAAGCACTCAATAAGTTCATCCACCCTTGGCATAGGGTAAGGGTCAAAGGCTGACACTGCATTCAATTTTGAACAGTTGAAACAATCTCAAATTTGGGTCATCCTTTTTAGGAACTAGCACCACAGAACTACACTACTCATTGCGTGAAGGCTCAATGACCCTCATATCCAGCATATTCTTCGTTTTGCTGGTACTCTGCAAGTGGTTTCCCTGATGGGCTGCTATGTTTGAGACAACAGTCGGATGTCATGCTGGATCAGGTCTGTACAACCTGGCTGACTGCTGAAAAAATCCACCGGCATGTGTGTCTCCAGCTCCTCTCAGCGGTCTGCAATAAGACGGGTCAGGTCTGGAAGGTTTGAGGAGCCAGTCGAAGAAGGAAAATACTGCTCCTGCAACTCCTCCACCACAGCGCGTGCCCACAACTGTTCTGATACCTCCGACCAGTCAACCTACTCTTTCAATAGGTCAACATGAAATACTTGCTGCTTCTTGTTAACGGTCTGGAAGATGTAATTCATATGTCACAGGACTTAACTTCTTCGTGACTTCAAATGGCCCCTGCCACTTGACAAGGAGTCCACCCTCAGAGGTTGGCAACAACAAAATACCTCATTCTAGAAGCCTGGTCATAGTTCTTTTTCTGATGCTGCTGGGCCATGGCTAAGTGGCAGTTAGTGAGCTCCTGAAACTGCTCCAGCTTGTCTCTCATTTTGAGGACATATGACAGCACACTACATTGCCTCCTTCAGGACATCCAGTGGTCCCCGCACTGCATGTCCATAGATGAGCTGAAATGGGGAAAAACCTGTGGACACTTGTAAACAAGAGGAAGGGTAGCCACTGATCCCAATCTGACCCAGAGTCCCGCACAAACTTCCTCCAATCCAAATCCAATCCAAGAATGCTACACAAGGTTTGTCTTCAATAAAAACAAGTGGTATGTTCTTCTTCATCTAGGTTTTCAAATATCAACCTTTTCTACGTGAGTAACAGCTGAATTGGGTGCAACACACATGTATGTTTTACTCACATGCCGAGCTGGACAATCTGCCTTAAAATGTCTTTGCTGACCACAAGAGTGACATACTTTGGGACCTTTTTTTTACCATGCTCTGAGCTAGAAGGTGCTTGTCTAGCAGGGTTCCTGGCTCTATGCCCATTTCCATCCACAGTCTTACCAGACAATATAGCTGCAGTACTGGGTCTTGCCCTAGGGTATCCCTTAGTATTGCGGGTGGCGGCAAGAAAAGCTTTGTTCATTTCTGCTGCTTGCTTGGATGTTGCTGGATCAGGCTCCTTAACCTATGCGTGGACCTCAGGGTTAAGAACTCTCAAAACCTGCTCCATGATGGTGGCATCTCCAATCTCATCCTTTGTCTTCTGCTTGGGGAGCATCCATTTATCATACAGGTCCTTGAGGCTCACCTGTAATTTCCTCAGAGTCTCGTCATCCCCCACCACACTCATCCAGTAAGTCATATTTATGGAGAATAGCAGTTTTCACTTAAGAATACTCCATACTATCATCAATGTCCATTGACATACATGCTGCCAGTGAGAAGAGGGGCAAGGTGCAAAGCTCACTCCTCCCTGGGCCACTGATATGTCAGTGAAATTCTTTCAAAGATAGTCAAATAATGTTCTATGTCCTCAACCTCATTGAATGTTTGCATCTTTGCTCCACTCCACCCAAGAAACCTCACTTCATGGTTGTATGGCTGCCCTCCTTCAGAACCTTCGAGAGGGTCAAGATCAGGAACAGGTCTGTCACAAACAGCTCTGCCCTCATGCGGCTCAACTGAAGGTGCAGGGTCAGCTACTGCATCCTCGGATTGCTGCTGGTGATCATGGCAATCCTGCCGCACTTCCTTCCAGCGCTCCTCCTGGCGTCGCCCTCCTGCTCCCATCGGACTTCCCTGTTAGACTGCTGCTGCATCAAGGCATTCATGAGGTTAGACAGTTCAGAAATACTCTGAAGTTAAGTGGGTTGCCCACCTGTCATCCCCCTGCAGGTCAGGACCATTGGGTTCCGCCCGTTGACTCTCCATTGCAGAATTTCCCTTTTTGCCTCTGATCATGTTGCTCTTCACCACCTCCTACTGGCCTGGATCCCACCCCGCCACCAATTGTGATATAGTCGCAGCAGAGGGTCTTGTAAATAGGAGGCAGACTTAGACAACTTCTTGCATTGGGAATGGTGAAGATTTACTTACAGGTGCGGGTGAGAGAACACGTGTTCAGAAGGAAAAAATGTCATTAACCAAATAAAGAAAAAAGTACATCTCCATAACAAGGACACGTGTTCACAGCAGCACTGCCCTACTTGACAATGGCCCAATCCCATTTCTTATTTTTAACCCTACCCCTCGTTTTCGAGTGCCCCTCACTTTTCAACTTGCCCCTCGGTAACAGAGTTACAAGGGGTAGTGGTTAAAATCTTCCCCTATGAAATGGGACAACCCTTCAAGACCCTAATATGTCATCACGTCAATGGCATTTACGTAAACAGACGCGCCGAGTTTGTTGTTGGACATTACTATGGCGATAATGGTATTATCACAATGACATTTGCCATTTATCTGATGGAGATAGAAAAGCATGGACGCTTGTGATTCGTTCACAACTTATATGTTTCACGCTATCAATCGATCAAACAAGTCATCAAATAAAAAAGAACACTGCTTCATTACCAGGCCACTTCATGACAGAATAACGAGGAGCGGTAACAACGGCAGCAACTTCGCTGCAGGACTTTAGTTATATTTCGGGCGTCATATGCCATCAAAGGGGGGAAATGTGACATGGAAATATGTCAAAATGCGGGACTGTCATGCACAACAACAATCAGCATACTAGCGATTTTTTGTTATGCTTGTTATAAAGAACAAGTACATTGAAACAACATTAAACTAAGATAATACGATGGTTATCATAATTTTTTTAATCTTTATTAATGAAGTTTGGGAATTTGGAGTGTTTTGGAGTTTAGTTTGGAGTGTGCCTCTGAAAAAAATCTCTGTTTGGGGGGCCATGTAGCCCTAGCACTTCGCCCTACCCCTCGATCCCAACAAGAATCGGGACAACCTACCCCTACACTATTCTCACAATAGCCCCATAATACTGGGTAATACCTTAGGATTACTAAATACATAAATCTACTATGATACTTGACAATCATTCCAATCCAAAATCCCCCCACACTTGGTATTGCCCCTGACGTCATTGATGAAGTCATCTATCGGCGGCCTCATCCCTCACAGTGTTCCTGCGACTGTTTGACAGAAAATGTAACAAAGGATTGAAATGTTTGACTGCATAGATGTAACTATAATGAAACAATACATGGAAACTAGATCGGTACCATGTTTGTTGTCTTATTTTACCTTCAGTTAACTAATAGAAATGCTGATGGAAAATGTAACAGATTGTAATGCTAAACACAAACAAACCCAGGATAGTAAGTGTAGCGGAGTTACTGTGTAGCGATCAATAATTAACTTAACGAGGTAATGAAACAAAACAAACGGAATGGTATTCTTGTATGTATGTGTGTGTGCGTGTGTACTATGTGCTATACCGGTGATTTACAAGTGACAAATGACAAGTGGCGTGCCTTCAGCCCACCTTGTCACAAGGCTGATCTCTCCTACTTATGTTAGCAAAGCAAGCACCGGACACTGCATGCAGAAGTGAAAACAGCAATAGCATCTATGGAGCACCCAAAGACAACGAAAACCTTTGGCCAACATGTTAGCAAAATGTCTACACTAATTACTGGCTATGCAAGTATAACAGTCTGTCTGGTCACTACTGGTCTGCAACCTCAGGGGATGACATTAAATGAGGTATCAACAGAAGGATACCAAGGCACTATTTTTTGCGGTAACAATCCTATGTGTTGTTGCCCACTGCCCACAGAGGCCTTCATTAGGGTGTCAACACAGTGCAAACCTGGATTTTGTTGGCCACTATATTCCTGCCCAAGCCAAACTATTTATGTCAGCCTGATTTGTTTGACGGCCTGTGTAAGCCACAATCTACGATACCATTTTTCACATTTTTAACTCATCATAACTCAATTATACTTTCAAACATAATTAGTGGCCATGTTTACAAAGATATTGACCTTGATTCAATTTATGTCCTACTACTAAGTATATCATTTAAAACGCATGCAGTACACATCAGAAACAAATCAAATTACAACAGTCATAGAATCACAGAATTAAAGAAAATGAATTCCCTGGTCCATGACCTTTGTCATCATTTGGGCTTTGATCCACTGCATGCAGGGAATTTTAAGCTTAAGCACTGGCAATGATCACGTTGGCCCCAGAGAGTGCAATGGAAGACATTTCATTTCAGGTTCATCTCCACTGTGTGGACACGTTCCATGTGTAATTTTATTGAAAGGCAGTAAAAGCCAACCCCATGGCCAATGACTGATGTGTCTAACCTTGCATGAAATGAGCCTTTACTCAGAGGCCCCTATGAGTAGCTTCCATCAGGGGCGCTCTGCTCACTGGCCTCCATGCCTGCCTTACTGACTGTCTGTCACAAATGTAGTTCTTAATGAGAGGGACTTCATTACCACTTCACTTTGAAGAGTGTCAGTTCCCAAAATAGAGACAAGCATACAGTACGTGCAGACCAGCAAGAGGGATACCTCCCTACCCCTAACCTGTTTCTGATCTATTTTCAGCAGCTGAACTACTGAGGTTAAGCATGGCATTTTTGTCAAATGTAGTACTATTTGTGGGTTTGCAAGGTGTTTAAAGTATATATTAAGTATATATTAAGATATATTGGACTCCAGTGGCTGAATCAGAATGGAAAGGCTACCCAATATATCAAACTGAAAAAGATGCCAGACTACAGCCAAATGGACAATAGACCTACATGCCAAACCAATTGCATTGTGCTTTAAGAGTCTACCGCATTCTAATGCAAACCCTTGTTGAGCTTAAGAGGGCCTGTTTATTGCCTGACGGTATTAAAGCTTGTATAACATCAATGCAGTTGATAACAGTTACAACCAGTAAAATACAAAAATACAAAGATGAAAGTACTAATTGCAAAAATCAGGCGATGCACTGGATTACATAAAGAATTACATTACATTAAAGAAACATCATATACAATCATCTGTAAATCAAGTACATATTCTATTATTATGCCTTTTTACTACAAATGTTTAGAGGCATATTAAGGTACAGTACATTTTTATTATTTTCTTGTAAGTACCAATATTTAAGACAAAAATGTGACTACTTTTCAACTCAAAATATGATGATGATGATGATGATGATGTTGACAATGTATATTTTTTAGTTCACAAATAGTGCTTCCACATCAAAACTGATTATTAAATGATGCTCCAACCTGAAAAGCAGAGAGACATTCCAAACAAAATCCTTTTAAGTTGATTGAAATGTATTCAATGTATCTCTTCACAGTCATTATACAAACCCTTCACTATTGGTGGTACCATATGCTTGAGCCAATCTAAAAAATTCAATTAGGCCTTAATTAAGAAAATGAGGGGGTTGCACAGAATCAGATACAAATTACGAATTGTCCTCTGAGACATACAATTATCCATCATATTCCTTCTGCCATCTGTTTGCTTCCTGTTGACTTTCCTAATGACTTAGATTGAAGCCACATTAGAATTCTGTGCAACTGCCACTGCACCTTATATAAAAGTCATGTGAACTAGACACAAAATGGAATGATAGTGTTATTCAAGCAGTCAAAATCCTGTCTCTTGCAGCTAGATATAATATCTTGTAGATTACAGATGCATAAACAAGTAAATGCAAGTAGATTGCAATGATAATTTACAGTACAATGCTAAACCACAAGGTTATTGAGCAGTACCTCACAGAGTAACCTAGATGGAGCTCTGACGTTATCAAAGCACTGCATCAAGAAGCCCTGTTGCTGGGTGCCCTGAGCAGAGCATTCCACCTCTTTTCCATACACGTCAGGGAACGGGCTTCTACAGTCTGTTTTCATATTATTTCAAATCCTCCAAACATTTGCATGTGGAATCTCTATTCTACACAAACCTATATACTTTAGATGAATCTAAATCTAAATAAATTATAGCTAAATATTTTGCTATACCGTGCTTCCACCGCAAGAATCTAGAAGTATACACATTACTATGGTTATTGAAAATGACTATAAATCAACCCCTGGAAAATAGATTTCCTTTTTGTGGATTTAAAACGGAAAAAAATCAAGAAACTAATTTTCTTGTCATTCATTCTCGGCTTCCATAAAGAGGTACCCTGCATATGATAATCTGACAAATGTGTTGTGTTTTCAGTTCAGTTGCATGATGCTATCAGAAAATAGATCCGTCTATGGACTTCTTTAAAGCGAAAGCAATGCCAAGATTGCAGCTTATAAGCAGCGTTTTCAAAAAGAGACACTGCTGAACCAACCGTGACTAAAAGTGGGACTGCTGCAGAGACACAACTGAAAGGACTACTGTGCACCAACAGAAACTAGGATGGAAGCGGATTACTAATGAAACCAATTCAGAGAGAAGAGTCTGATTACATGAAGAGTATAGCAACTACAGAGTCAACACTGTATGAAATGTTGAATGTTTTACTGTCAAATCCAGGACACTAGTCTCATTCTTATAGTGACTAATGATGAACAGGCAAAATAATTTAATTATAATTAGCAACTTTGAGAGTTAGGTAAATGATGTAATCTAATCAATTCTAACAAATCACCTCAGAACAGATCTGATCTGATTTTGTTGACTAGAAGGATCTGATCTGAATCTGTGATTGTAACTTTGCATCCTTTGAGGAATGTTTTGCAATTACAGTGCTAAGGGATACTGGAAAACTATGGGAGAAACTCTTGGCATCAGTAGAGGAACGCACAGCCCCAGAATATGACCTGGCAGTCACAAACACTGCCAAGCTCAACGCCACCATGCCAAGCGATGCATCTGTCAAGTGAGAAACATGACACATTTTTTAGCACCTATGCAACTGCAGCCAATTTTCAAAGAGCATACCTTGTCCTTTTCCGAGCCATTTTGCTTGGCATACCAAGTAATGACCTTCGATTTAATAGAGTCATGGTTTGACGTCCATGGAAATTCCCTGCTAATAAACAGTAAAATGATACACCTTAGAAATAAAAGAAGAAAAAAACAATATGTGCTCTGTTATTATGGAAGAAAATGTGATACAGTGACCATATTTCATAGCAAGATAAAGTATTTCCAACAGCCCCTAATGAGACTTTCATAATTCATGCTGCCAGCTTTTCCACAGTACCAATCATGTCTGATCCTTCGCAGTGGTAAAACCCACTGCTTCAGACTGCCACCCCACATCTATCAGCACAGGGAACATTGTGTCATATACAAGTTAGTCATGAGGAAGATGCCCGCAACATGGCCTGTCTTGGCTCATTGATTTAAGCTCATGTTAAAGCAAATATGCTCCCCCAAATAATTAAAAGGACATACTGGCAAAGCAAAAATGTCCTCTGACAAGAGCAGGAATGCAATAGGATTTCAACACTCTTTATTTAATTGATTCTGATACCGAGTGGGGGGACATAAGAAACATCACACTTTTCAAAACATTGTGCATGCAAGGGCTGGAGGGTAATTATTGTATGTAATTCTACTCATCTACTGTAGTTAAGTACAATTTTAAGGTACTTGTATTTAACCTGATCATTTCCCTTTTAGAGAAATGTATACTTTAATTTTTTGTGCATTTGAAAGCAAATAACCTACATTTTACTACATTTATCAAATGCCTACAGTTATTGGTATTTTTTCTAAAATATTTTAGCTACTAAAACTGTATCTAGTTCACAAAATGATCCTATGTTAAATGATACGCCAGCCAGCTTTAAAAGGAATCTATTACAAGACATGATACTTACTGTAGTGCCAAATACATTATTACTTGTTTATCAGTATCATTTTGAATGGAGGGCTGTTCCAGAAAGGATAAGGAAAAAATGAAGGAAACACCACAGTTTGGAATAGGTTTAATAAGATTTTGCTTTTCTTTAATCTGAGCAAGGTGGGTGGGCAGTCCACTCACCTTTACTATTTGTGTTCTTTATTTACATGGTGGGAAAGTGGCAAGGGAGAAAGAGAAGGGGAGACACAGGAGAGAAAACTCTGGTGGGATTCGGTCCCACGACAGAGGGGTCACTTGGTTTGAGAGGCAGGGGACTTAACCACTTGATGATCTCAGAATATTTTTTAGTCAACGAGACAAAAGTGAGGTCAAATCAATCTATCTACAATCTACTATCACTTACAATAACCTCGTACCTTACAAGGACTCTTTGAACATTTCTTTGAGTACATTTCTCTGTTGCTCAATCTTTTGTCACTCTACATGAAAGGCGTGCTAAAGAGAGAAACTTTTATTATATGTCCATGAAAATATTAAATGAATAAAGAAAAATAATATCAATTTGAAATTACACTGTGAGTGACATTGAGAATTATAATTCCAGCAAGTCAAAGTAATTGTGTAGAGTGAGAATAAGAGAGAGGTTGCCAAGAATTATGTAAATAATTTATTTGTATTGACTATTACCCCTCAGATGAAATCTCTTTTATAAGAGCTGATAACGGACCTCCAGACAAGGGGATAGGGAATATAAATGAAAACATTCCTGTTCAATATTTGCACACTGGTCCTTATTGTTTCCTTCTCCATGACCATACATAGTCAAACATTATACAGCTGTTTACTAGGAGTCAACTGAAATTTGTTTTAGTGAATTGAACTGACAGTTTGGTGGCAAGGCAAAAATGGATTTAGCTCAAAATGCCTGCTTTCCCCTCCCCCTGTTGTGCATTTAGCAGGGCCATAATTCTTTTCCTGTGCCTCTCTAAGGACACGTTTCAGACTGGACATGCCACAACTTGGTGCTTAATTTGTATTTTATGTATGTGCCCCTTTCCATGCATTCTAACCTTGAACAGATGCACAAGGCAAATGCAGCCTCAATCAAGATACATATTTGGTGTAGAGATCCATTGACATTAAGGCATGTCCAACCAAACAAAGTAAATTACAACCTTGACTTCAGTCATTGAAAACAATATATTCTTATGTGTAGATAATAGAATAGTTTGAAAGACATTGCAATGGAGGCTGTTGGATAATGTATTGTGCAAAGAGTACAACCATAGTGTGGACATTTAATATTCTGTACTTCATCGTAGATAACAGCTGTGATAGCCCATTGCCCATGACTGGAGATAAGCCATTTAATGACTAAATTACACATCTCACACTCACAAACATAATTCTACCATCAAAACTGAGGATGCAACTTCTTACTTTCTTACTTTGATATATTGGACAAGTAGGCTAATTACTTAACAAGGCTAGACCATGCGAAAAATAAGTTATTTATTTGCAACTGCACCTGTCTATAAATGTCTTTGTGGGGATGTAGCTTACTTAGAAAATGGATATTATAAATGTACACAAGACACAATGTAATGATCTACATGGACTGCTTGTTGCGCAAGTTAGAGGTGTGTTTTAAAATCCATATCTGCTGTCAATTTAAAGACATTTATTTCGCTATTTAAATCTTGGGTATATTTGCATATTTTTTTACCTTAATTTACCAAGGGAAGTTAACTGAGCAGGCTCTTTTCCAGCAACACCCTGGAGTGGAGGGCATTACTCATTCACTTTCCCCACCCACATTTTTCCCAGCCGGTCCAGGGATTCGCTCCAGCTTCCCAAACCTCCGGTCTTTTACCTTTTACCAGAGATTCTTGACGATCAGTCTGTTCTCATATCAAATTTGTAGTTATCGTTGTGAAAAGTAATGTACTACTGCTCTATGTAGTAATTTCATATGATATTCTACGAATCGGGTGAAACAGGAGGCGGGGCTCATGTGTGGATGTCAGGTTGGTGGATGGGTGTCTACATGGCCTTCAATGCTGATGACCTGGTTTCAGTTACCAAACCAAAAGTCTTTTCTTGAGAGTAAAGTTTTTATAACTATGACAAAGCCAAAACTTTACCCTAACCTTAACCAAATGGTTTTCGTTGCCTAACGTTAACCTTAATGCAAGTGGTTTTAGTGTAGTGATAGGTTGTACTGCTGGGAATACGTACATATAGTATGAATTAAGGGTACATAACTTTTCGTACATGCTGTTGTTTTTGTAATAATTTAAAATTCAGACTGAAAAACATATATTAATGAATCACTATATAAACAAATCCATTAGTACTGCTGTCAGAGATTGAGCCTTTAAGCTAACTTGCTTCTACACTCATTCTGCTGTTGTACACTGAAACTACTGCTTGTTGCTATTCGATGCTGCTGGAAATGGTTTATCTCCTCTGACCCAACTTGAACTAAAGGAGGCAACCTGAAGATCAAGGCCATTGCTACAGTAGTCGTATAAAACCCCCAGTTGAACCTGCACTAGGTAAGAATTTCTATGTAAAGCTGCACCCGCCTACATCGGCCTAAATCACAAATTGGTGCTGCAACAAAGAAGAGTGGGCCATCCCCACTAACTGAGACCCCATAGATTCTCTATGTTTGCCAAAATTAAATTCTGGTGTCAGGTGTGGTCTTCTCAGTACATGAGAAGTAGAAGTGATGAACCGAAAGGCAAATCAAAAACCACTTCCTAAACAGCAGTGAGCAAGTGCCCAGAGAACGCTGGACTCACTATTTATGGGTGAATCTACTGCCAAAAGAATTTTTTTCACCGTTTCCACCCTTATCGGTCACTAAGAAGGAGAAAGTTAGGTCAGAGGAGTGTGCAGTTTACTGACATTGTGTTACATGATTTCTGGGTAATTAAGTCCTTCAAACTCCAAAATTCCAACAGTTGTCTCATGCTGCCAGGTGGGACTGCCAAAGTGTCAAGTTGCCTAGTGCAACTTTAAATATAAAGACAAAAGGAATCTAACTCACTAGCTAGACACGTAACGTAATCAGCCCATGACCAGATTTGCCATCATAGCTATGGGAGGGACAAAGAGGCCAAGATGCTAAACTCACAGGGAGTAAAAGAAAAGCCCAAAGCCTCAGTGCTCACATCTGACTATGCCATGCCTGAAAAGGAACAAGTCAAATCTCAATCTGCAGAAGAGGGACTTAAGTCACAGACACAGTCTGGATCAAATTCTAGATGGAGTATGAAATGGCTAATCAGTGACAGCTCCTTGTTATATGCAGCCACAGAGGCAGCCAAGAGTGGCATAAGTATTGAAAATTAATTGTTTTTTAATGTGCACGTCTCCATCGTCCACCACTACACAGCCATGCACCATTAATGTGTTCAATTAGCCATTCAACATCTTAACCGCTGGCCAATGTATGGAATTGATCACGCTGCAAGCTTTACCCTGCAGGTTACCGTTTCCAGAATATTCCATATTTTGTAACAATTGTTGAACTCAACAAACCCCATTAAATCAATTTGCCACCCAGAGGCCACCAAGTGGGCATCCAAGCCATCCCCTATACACATACCCATCACAACTCTTGGTATTAACAATCAGTGTCCAAAACAAGCACGGCCTTAAATCTTAAATATTAAAACTTTTCATTTTTGTCCTAGGATATGGGAAAAAATAAAGCCCTTTCCATCTAACTTTGGAGCCCTCTCCGCTATGATGACATTATGGATGATTGAAGTGCATTATCTGGGCACACAATGGCTGCTGTCTATTCAGCTCTGCTCTGCAGTGAACTGAAATAGGTAGCTGGCAAGAAACTCACTGCAGAGGAACAAGGGGTTTTTAAGTCCCATGACACCCAAGCCCCCCAATAGCTATGCCTGAATAGCCTGTCTGACCTATTGTCCGCATGTTCACGTTATTGTCGATGTACCTGTCTGATATGCAGTGAAAGCTCCCAGGTCTTCTGCCTCTCAGCAAAACTACTGCAGGCTTAAAAGAGGAGGTGATTTAAAACATATCCCCTTCTAGTGTTTCATTTCAATGATGTTACCAGGTCAAATGATTAATTTGCAGAGAATTATATAGCATGGCTATGGCCAGTGTGTTTGCAACAATTTTAGATAGATAATAGCTCAATTTTACCCAGTTTATTTATTGGGATTTCAGATGAATGTAACAAAATGACATACAATATTAAACCTCATCAAAGTGCTTAGAAACACTTGCCTTGTAAGTTCAGGTGCACATGCATCATTCACCATTGTCACTATGCAGTGCCTAGGATTCAACGGTTCTTCATGGGAGGGAACCACTTGTTCATATCATGTTTCTCACACAATAAACAGTACCAAGCATGATCTGTTTGTGAGTTTGAACGGCAAAACCATTCCATTCCACTTCCCTTGCATTTCTGTGAAAGGGGCTTTAATGAGCTTTTCAATGCAAAAAAATGTAGCGGCATGCATATATTTTTTCACTCTAATCAGCAAAGTGAAAAAGCTGTCTTTTCATGCGTTCCCCCTCCCTAATCTAATTAGAATTCATTAAACTATGCAAAAGTTCAAGGACATCAATAGCTACATTTCCCCCTACATACAGAGCAGTAGTTAGACAGCAGAAAAAGATCCCACACCAAATAGGGAAAAGCAACAATTTTCAATCTGATCATCCCTTCACCTTATCAAGGCAATTAGGAGAATCAGTGAATGCACATTTTCTGCATTTGGGTCATTCTGGTTTCTGAATCACTCAATCCATTCAATCTCAACAAACATGATATAATTTGAAAATGGATGATAATCAGAGGGCACAATATGCTATTCTTTACTTTAAGGACTAAATATCATTGTTGCATTGTTATTGAATTAGTTCAATTAGTAGATTCTTTTCTGTTGGTGTCTAACAAACTAGTAACCCCACACAGAGGAATTTGATTGATTGAACTGCTAAACCAATTAAGATTTTTCACCTCAAATGTAGGTTTGGCTAATGGTTGCTCTGGCAGCACCTTTACTCTTGCATTTAAACTGTGGTTGTATGAATCAGACACACACAATGAACAGGATACCTTGATGTTCAGGAAAATACAACACAACGTACAAAAATGCTACTACTATGGTTTTGTGTGGGTGCTAAATACAATCACTTTTGCCAAACTGTGTATGTTACACATAAAAGAGCAATTCAAATACAGGATAGGACTGCTTGCATAACAATATAGATTGGTCTAGCAGCACACTGCAATTTTTATTGCTTGTTGTAGTTTCTCCCTTTAAAAGCAACATATTTTCACTTAGTGTCACCATACCCATTTGTCTTGGCTGTAACTACCACTCCCTGTTGTGAATTCCTAATGGCAGTCCTGAGGTAGACAGCGCTGGCATTTAGGCTCACAGATCTATCCACTACTTTTTACTACTGGTAGCCTTGATTGAAGACAAAATATCTATCTTTTGACTGTATGTATACTGTAAGTAAGTCTTGAAAGTAAGTTTGTCTTGTTTGTCACAACATAAAAATACCGTAGATGGCTATAATGGCTTTGAGTAAACAGCAAAAATGATCAATATTAAACATAGTGTTTCCACTGTGGCTATAAAAATTTAAATGAACAATAATCATCATAATAATAATAATATTTTGCACAGTGCATGGTGAAAATGCTGTTCAATATTGATCCTTTCTGCAGTTTCTGCAGTGACAATAATCATTTATATACAGTATATAAAGTTTTATCTTAATACAAAATGGCATGTAAATAGCTGAAATTAATGAGCCACGACACTCTCTCCATGACTATATTTATAAGTTAATGCAAAATGCAAAACGTTCATTTGAAGTTAGAGCAATCAGCAATTCTGGGGTCTCTAGGCACCCTACAGAGACAGGAGACAGGATTCATTATATGACATTCTCAATAATTCATTGTGAAAGAGCCCTTCCTGTTTCTCTCTGTTTTCATATCTTGGGCAAACCAGAGCTTGGTAGCTGCCGTCCATGGCCCCTCAAAGATCAGCTTATGATTAGCCTAGACCCATGGCTTGCTGCGAACCATTCTTACCACACACCAGCGATTCAAATCTTCTTTCTTATTTTAAGCATGTGACATATGCAGCAAAAGGAATTTCCTTGGGGAATCTCACAAGACAAATCAATTGGAGATTTTCTCTCATTATCTTTTCCTCCCAATGCCAATCTGCACATTTATTCAGTTGCCTTCTCGTTCTTCATTTTCCCTTTTTCCCTATTGCCCCGGTTTTTCTTCTGTTCTCCTCCTCTGCTGGTTTGGTGATTTGAACAATTAATGACAATCCCAGAAAACTTTCAGTGCCTAGGGGCATAGATCAAGTGGCACCTGTTCTGCTTTAAAGTTTTAATTGTAAGGTCCTGTAGATGAAAGAGGAGTCCCATTCACCTCGCAGAGAATTTTTGGAGCTTAATCCAATGCTCAACTCATTTTGTTTAACTCCTTGTGGGGTCTCAGGGGAAAGTGGGAAAAATTCAATGGGAAGGTTCAGCTAAGTGAAATGGACAAAATAAGTCCATCCTCTGCCTACAAAATTTAAAACAACACACACACATACCCATACAAATTAGGATTAGTATTGATAATTTGACACATTTTGGTTAATACCATTGATCAAAATACTGTTAGTCAATTATATAGTCAATTATATATTGGGAGGAATGACACAGGGGCTGAAAATCGATGCCTTTGTTTGCTTTAGTTTACAGTAGCTGATAATGAAGTATGTTCACACAGAAATAACTTTTCAACACGTCTGAACATCTTTCCCAAAATCAATAGATAAATCTGAGGACTGTGACCCTGTCATCCTATCAACCTTATTCCAAACTTCTCAGAATTGGACCTCTGTATATTCATTGATACATCAAACAAATTATGTGTTAGAAAACATGACACATATGGCAGCTTTATTTTTGGGATGCAAAAAAAGTAATTATCAAGCTAAGGATAATTACTTTTATTAGCCATTTCAAGGTGAAAGAATGTGGGAATTTTAGCACAGCAGCTAATGAGACTCCTTACATGAGACCCCACCTCCCTGTCACTAACCCCAGTAGAGTCACGACTTTGATTCTATCTATTCACTAGAAACCTGAGAACAGAGCAGGGGGAGGGCAAGAAGGTAGACAGCATTTCCGCAAGCAGCACAATGCATGAGTTAGGACAAAAAGACTTTTGTTTGCTTACTCAATGGGGTTCAGAGCCGTGGTGCCTGTTAGAGTTTAGTTTCTGTCACAGAAAACAACCATGTTTATTGGCTAATGTCAACCATCAATGTTGTTCACACGTTCACTTCAACTTGATATCTAGCTGTGTAATTAAGGCCAACAATTAAAAACACTGCCTTGTAATAGTTTTTGTGAAGCTTCCCTCACTTCAGTAATGTGACCACTATGCAGTCTAAAACTGCATAATATTGCCTGTTCTCATTTCAATGCTTTGGGTCAGGATGGGGGCAGATCTCTGTTTTGTTTGTATGATATTGGGCTGGTTTGCTTCAGATTGTCTTAAATGTGTTGCTCCAAAAATAGCCAACCCGCATAGCACTTGTAAAGTATATTCATAATTAAATCTAAAAGGCAGAGAAGGGAATCACATGCACAGTTTCTTGTTACCAAGCAACCAACTCAACCAATGTGCATACCAGGCAAGGAGTAGGGGAATGGGGGCTCCTTGTCCATTTTCTAACCCCGTTTTGGACAGAACCCTGTTAAACGACAAAGGGATGCGAATGTGGACAACAGATCAAGTCTAAGTGGGGTGTTTGAAATTCCTTTAATGAGAACTTGGCTCATTGAGAGGGATTATTGAGGCTCCCAAGTTGATGTGACTTGAATCAAAAGCAGTTGGCTAGTGGTGATGGTTAGGGTAATAAATTCTCTGCAAGGTTTTGAAGCAAGGGAAAAGAGAAAGGCAGAGAAAGGGAAAGAGGGGGTGGATGAGATTTGGGTGATGTTGGATAGTCATTTGTCTGAAGTGGAGACAAAGTCATAGTAAGAGGATGAATATTGTGATACCGATATGACTTAATAAATAAACAGTAAATAAACAGATATTCATGTGTACATAGTTCTAATGTCTTTCTGCTGTGGTATACTGCTAAAATAGACCCAGCCAATGAATAGCCTATGCCTAAATTAAACATGGAGAAAATATTTTATAGAACAAAATGTATATGTTACAGTGTTTCCCGCAGGTTGACAACCTACTTGTGATGTTCGGGGGGTTGAGGGTGGACG
>CABFOQ010000372.1:1429-26616 GCA_900660455.1 Gephyroberyx darwinii | reverse complement strand
ACACGTGAGAGTTTGGAGCAAATGCTACTGGTCTGTCTCATACATCCATCGAGATTAGCTTCCGGCGTGACAGAGAACATAATGTGAACATAATGTTATTAAATATATTATAGGCCTATTCAAAGCCTATTTTGCGATGTATATATCGCGATGCCGATAATAAAACAATACATTGTCCAGCCCTAATCAATATTATTTTCAAATCTCTACAACAGTCAATTTAATCTAATATAGTGAAGCATACTATAGCATACTTAGCAAAAATAATGCTTTGTGTTAAACAGCTGTCTCATTATATCTATGAAAGGGAAGAGTGGGCAAGGGAGTAAATGTCCAGAATGCATCCATCCATACCCAGCCTTCCACACTCACAACAAATATTCATCCTGTGTTTATGTGCGTATGCCTATGTGTCAAGTTCATTTCAGTACAGCAGCAGGCGGGAAGCACACGACAATACCACCCACCTTTTATAGCGCTTGACAGCCCTCTGCATGACAGATAACTGAGACACAAAATGCATCTGAATAATGCAGGCAGTCCCATCTCTCTGTAATGCCGAAGCACACAAGAGGTGAGATGGTCAGGGAGGGCCGATAGATAGAGCCTGGTGCTTGAACACCTGCCTGACTACCCCTCAATAAAGTGCCCTTTTTGCAGTAGCTAATTTTAAACACATTTTTGAGACCCTGTAAACGTTTTATCAATGGAAAAATAAAGTCCTTCGCTTATGTAAAACTATAGGAACACGGAGGTCAGTGAAGCTCTCTGAAGTGACCTAGCCTATTTTTTACTGATTCTCAAATAAAGGATATGTTTTTTTTCTGAGCTTTTTATGATCCACCCTTTTTTTTGTTGTTATCTATTTTTGGACTGAGCACCTGCCCACTCATAAGTCTGTGCACGTTCCCGGGTCGGCTTATGGGAGCAGGGGCTAATGCATCCTGGATTTGCATTTTCAACAGAATTCTGTCTTTTCAACTTGAACTTTGATATTCAGCAACTAAAAACAATGCATTTTACAGGCTCAAGGTTTTTTACATTTGCCTACAATACGGATCACCTTCACCATACCACATCTAAATCTAATGTGATGAGCTGTCAAAGGCTTTGCAGATCACCCAAAACCTCCTCATGCCATTAATCTAAATTAATGCTCTAACAAATATGTCATAACATTGGGTATGAAACAGGATAAATGCTTGCCCTAGCCCATCCATAACTAAGAGTCTTTAGATAGAAAAGAAATGCAAAATTTTCAATCAGAGTAGCAAGAAAGGTGACCCTATGCTTTTTCCCTAAACAACCACCTAATAATGGAGATTGTAGCAAATGACCACAGACCAGCAGATGATCCATAAGAGGAAAGAGAGATAGCATATTATACTTGCTTTCTATTAAAACATAATTAACAGGATCACAGACTAGTGAATGTAAAACAGACAGAAGTATGGATCGCTATGGCCTATATTATTTTGCTAACAAATTTAGGTTAAGGTTTGAAGAGTTTTAGAACATCTCTGTATATGTAGAGTTCATGAATATTTCCATACATTTACACCACATTTGCTTTCAATTTATTTTAAATTTGTTCTTGAAAAAAATATTTTGTCATTCTAAAGGCATAAAAGAGATATGAAAATATGATTTGGGTCTGAAGCCTTTCACTGTGCGGTAGAATTATTTCAACATTGTGTGGACAATTATTCCCACTGTAGCCAGCAGGTGAAAAAAGCACTGTTCTTTACAGGGTATCTACAACCTACATAGATATGCATGCAGTCTGAATTTTCATTCACTGCAAGCAACTATAACATTTTAAAGGAAATATCTCACAGTTCATTATATGTTTTCTCAGTTGTCTTCCAAGGTAAATGACATAAGGTATTTTACATGCCCAGGTGCAAGCCTCTAACTGGTCTAGGAGGCACATCTTCATGTACAGGCCATCCTGGTAATGAGGAGGAAGCCTATGGCCAACTAGGAGGCAGGGTCCACTGGTGAGTAAGACAAAGTATAGT
This sequence comes from Gephyroberyx darwinii, assembly GCA_900660455.1. Taxonomy (NCBI): domain Eukaryota; kingdom Metazoa; phylum Chordata; class Actinopteri; order Trachichthyiformes; family Trachichthyidae; genus Gephyroberyx; species Gephyroberyx darwinii. The sequence continues at coordinate 24,595 of CABFOQ010000372.1, read as the reverse complement.
AGGCAAAGCCAAGACATGCAAGGAGACTGCTGCAGTCAGACTGATGTCACAAGTGCTGGAGGACAAGCTAATAATAGGACATGTTTATGAAAATATCAAAATATAACATGCCACGGGGTGTCCTGGTTGCTCAGCAGGCAAGGGACATGCCGTGTACTCTTAACAGTGATTTTGAATCTGGCTCACAACCTTGTTTTGCATCTTATACCCTCTACTCCCCTCTTTCCTGTCACTTGTGTAATTTCTAATGAACCAAACAGGTCATTAAAATAACTTTAATAAAAGGTTACTATTATTATTATTATTGTTGTTGTTGTTGTTGTTGTTGTTGTTGTTGTTATGATAACTTTAAGAGTGCATTTCAAATATATATTGCATGGTTTTCATAACCTACAAATACGACCTCATAGAGCATGTTCATGGATGTTAAACATTGTGGCTTTTAGTGAATATATGGCTTAGCGTCAAATATTCAGTATGAGATGGCGACACATTAGATGCCTCTATTGCCTCTCTCCATGGAGGCTGAAATGCAACTCTGACATCTAGTATGACATGACAGAATGATGTATAAAGTATATACATGTATGCACAGTAGCATAAGAGTAAAAAGAGATTGAAAATCATTATACTGGGTTAGTTCACTGTAAACCATTTGCAATAACTGCTGAGGTCTTCACTGATTTTAATTGTGTGCAAATATGCTGTGTTTGTATTTAGATAAGTAAAAAATATACCACAAATTACTGTAATGTTTTGGGTGAAGCCACTAGTCCCCTCCCCTGATAATACTAGTCCCAGTGTGAATATATATGCCAGGGATTTCAGGCACATAACTGGCTTTGCAGTACATTTTAATCAAGAGTACTGTTACTCTTGCTTGCTTTAATTTGACTGCTGTGCTTGATTCAAATTGTTGCAAGTCATATATTAGATGTACATGTAACCAGATTATTGTTCCTACTGTACCTGTGTACATGGTCATAGCAATTTGTTTGTAAAACTGTTTTGACACCATAATGTCAAACAAGTACCATCATTTGTTTTCATTTTATGGTATCAATTATTTTGTTAGTATGGTTCAAATGGTAAATATCTCAATTTTGTGCACAACTTTTTATTCAAGTATATGGATGTATGTCTTGGAAAATGAGTGGCCAGTTATGAGGGATAGGAAAAATTGCAGCACTATTGGTCTAATCTAATTCTAACCCTAGACTTTCCATTCAAATTTTAAAAATTGATAAATCTGATTAGAAATGGGGAACTGCCATTTCAAGGTGCTAACAGATTTGTTGGATGTTTACCATTTTGAAGACAATAATGAGATTATGTGATGGGTGGCATTCATTTTTTCTTGCCCGTCCTAGGTCTTGAATAATTAAATGGGATTGGCACGCTCCTCTTTTTGTTAAAGACAGGAGGTATTCCGACAGTCTCTGTTTGACAGGCTTTGCCCTACTCCAGAACGTGAGGGGCCTTCTAAACAAAGCCGTTGCTTTGTGCATTAAAAGGAGGGAGACACCAAACAACTCTTTCATGCTAAGTTCACCAATGCTTTTCTGTAAAGGCAGAGTCAAGCAGAACTCTCATTGCTTTAGATTTATTGTCTGGCCAGCACTGATGGCTTCACTTCATCTGGGAATTCAGTCAGGCCTGGAGTTATACACCTGACAGTCTGTAAGAATGGACACAAACTCAACACTCCCACTGAGATCACATTTGTTTTTTCACTATTAATGTCCAAAAATGCTATGAGGCCAATAAATCAATCTTTTCTTAAAGGCATGAAAAAAGAAATTGATGCAGGGCATTTGTAGGACAGGCAAAAATAAAGTACTGGCCAAACACCCAAATATTTTCTCCCCTTGAGGATGAATAAATTGTGTTCTATGAATTTCTTTGTGAACAAGTGTGGCCTTAGGGTAAAGAAATATACATGAATTGGTTTGATTTGTTTTGTGTCAATATAAAACAAGTAAAACAAAAGGCCTATTTGCGTTTGCATCACAGTTAGGTAATTGCAAAATGACAAAAAGCACAAATAACACATTGCAAGGTGGTGGCACCACAAAATTAGTTAGTGTCCATCGTAGCTCCGAAGAAGTTGAGGTTTGTAAGGTTCCTTTGGCAAATCAATGAAATAATGAAATGATGTCATCACAATGGTGAGACAAATTGGCTTACCCTTCAACATCATTTTGAGGACAGTCAATAGCCAACAGGCAGATAAGCTTCTGCATGAAGTCATATAGATTGACATATAGATTGTTGCGATGACAATGACATGAGAAATTCTTGATGAATACCAGAATTGTGTCAATGTATTCTTACTCATTTATAATCTGTGCCTATGCATGGTTCACGCATGATGATGTACCATTGGTAATTTTGGTAGTCCCAGTGTTGTGTGTGTTTTGTGTGTATGTGTGTGTGTAGATGTACAGTACCAGTACCAGTACCTGAAACACCTAACTGGAGCGTCTGCATTACACTTGACATACATTCCTGTATTTATGTGTTAAAGCATATCACCACTCCGATAATAGTTCACCCAGTAACATCTACATGTCGACATGCTTGCTTTGTCAAAATAATTTCTGGCTCAGTATCCAAATTGTCAGACACACTTGAGAATGGTTCACTGAGCTTGCCAAGACCCTAAGGAAATTTTCTGATGTAATTTGATCACAATATTACCTAAGCAGGTGCAAGTAATAGGAAAGAAAGTGTTGGTAAAATCCAGTGCATGAAGGCTATAGCAGCCTGTCCAGCTGTGTGCTCATTGTGTTTGTTTAAACCCCATGTAAAATCATTTTTGTTTTGTTTGATCCCCTAGGTAATGAAAACAGATTCATACATTTAAATGCCTGTTTTCTATGGGCTTCCTATGGGCTCTTAATGTAATTCCCACTTTTGTCCACTTGAGGTATCTTTTCAATACAGAGTGTGTTCTATAGCATCAGAATTAGCAGAAAACATTCATAAAGACAAAACTTTCTTTAGGGTCTTGGCAAGCTACGTGAACCATTCATAGGTGTATCGTCCTGGGGCTTGTCTCACGAAGCAAGTTCAACATAGTCAGGGTATTGTTTTGATAGCTGACTTCACAAAACCAAACAATGGCAATCATTTTTGTTCAAAAGGCCATGGGATCCTCTGGGAATGATGACGCCATTTTTCCAGAGTTGATTGGTCAGGAGGCAGGCTTTTTATAATTTTTCATCTGATAGATTGAACATAACCTGCTCTGGAGCAGGTTAGCTGTGCAGCGTAAGTTACCATGGTGATCTACCCTGCTATAGAGTTAGCCACCTTTGTGAGACCGAAAATCTTCTATTCCATTTTTGTGATTATATTCTATTCTTTCTTTCCCTAGTGAATCCTATTACTTTTGATGAAGCAACCTAATTTGCCCATCATTAAACTTTCATCTAATCTAATCTAAAGAGTAAGGCTGCTCTATCCCGCCACTGCTTATATGGCTTTTGTAATCCAGAAGCACAAGTCTGCAATTCAAAGGTGAAACACCTTTGATTGGGATTAAACTCACCCCAGGTTGTCCAAACAATCACTACGGCAGCTGACTTCACTGATTAGTCTCCTCCTCTCTGGTTGACGGTGTGCTAATCAGTGAAATCAGATGCCATAATGATTGTTTGGAATGAAACCCTGCAGACTCTGGTCAAGAACATTACACCTACAGTCAGTAAATGAAAGACATTATGGCAACATTACACCTATACACCTATGTGTCTTAAGCCTTTGTCGCCATTATAATTCTATGTCAATTCTTGGTGTAAGCCTAGAGAGTTCGTCAGATCTTACAGGTCTTGGTCTGAGATATAGGTGATTAGGTCTTGGACTGTTACACATAAGCTGTTGTGTGTGCATCTGTACGTGTCTGTATGTGTGTGCATGTACATGTGTGTGAATGCGTAATGAGTAATGCAGTCCAGTATTCTTCACTTACGATGTATACTGTACTCAAGTGAGTGTTGCGCACTCAAAATAAATCTTAAAATTTCTATTGATTCTATTTCTATATAGCCCTCTGTCATGAATTTCTCTTCCTTCCTTTAGCCTGCAGGAAGATGCTTTGGGGAAGCAGCCGCCAATAATCTGTAACTCATTAACCTCTCTTGTCCACACTTTACTGCTGCGCCAGCAACATATGTCACAGCTAATATGGCTCTAAGAAAGGCACTTCCAAACAGCAATCTGTAAGCCATGCAAATTATGGGAAGTGCATGACTGGAGGGTACAGAATGTAATGGCAAATGGAGGGTGAAATTCACCTTATGGACTTAACAGTAAGGCCTCACAGATAGAGACTATACTATAATAGGGTCACACAGACATAGACACTTTGGAACAACCTGCTGTGATAAGCTCTTGACATTGGGATGAGCAATATCTGCATCCACATAGTGACCCTGACTTCTAGGGCTTATGTAATGCTTCAGTCTGTTAAGGAAGCAGATAACAAAATCAGCTTTTTCAGGCACTATTTTTCATTTGCCAGATGGGTCAAAGTTGACTCAAATCTTTGACTTTCATATTATATTATTTGTTATTGTTACGCTTTACAGTGCTTTACAGTCTTTTACAGAGCTCTGTAATTTCCGTACGGAATTTAACAAACATTGTTTTGCAAACATACAGACATAGTGAAATGACAAGAAGCCACTGTATTGGTATGAAAATGTATTCAGGTTTTATCACTTGTCAAGGGCCACTCAAAATATGTCAACATTGAATCCCACAAAGAATAATATTTACAAAATGCCTCAATTCTTCTACCCAGTATGTGTACATTCATTCTGCCAAATGGCAAAGTATTCTCTCACTCTCACTGATAATCCACTTCATCCACCCCCTTCCTCTAACTTGTCACCTCACATCAGAGAAGAAAGCTGCAATTATTGCACTTCAGTAACTGTTGAGACAACATCACAACAGTCAAGCTTTGGCCACCGCTGAGCTGATGGCTAGGCAAGATGGTCTGAGTAACAGAATTCCAGACATGTTGCCATTTTATACCATTCCATATGAGATTTATTCCTCCAAATAAATTGTATAGCAGCTTATCAAAATTGGAGCAAGTGGAGTTGGGAATCTGATTTAAACTACCTGGAGTGGGAGTTGTTGTTAAAAGTGTGACCTAGGCTTTAGTGATTTCCTACGTTTCCCAAAATGCCTATTGACAACACCCAGAGAATGTGCCAGAACTTGTTGCATCCAGCTCTTGGTTTGTGTAGGGGGAGAGAGCAATAGTGATAGCGATAGTAAGAGCAAGAGAATTTTCCAGTCAAGAAAAAAAATCAAAACTCAGCATATCTTTTGGCTGCATGTCAGTGCAGGAATTGGTATCTCTTCCTCTGGATTCTGACATGGCCAGTTATCCACAGGAAAAAGAAAAATACACCACCAAAGAATAAAATTGACCCAGAAGTGCAAGGTACATCGCCAATAGTGAGAGTTAGTGTTTAAGGCTGGATCTTTCCCTTAATGGCCAACATACAGTGCCCAGGCAGCAGCAGTGTCACATATGCTACAAGGTCAACCAGGCACTTTGTAGAAAGTTATCAGTGGTAAATTCACTCACACACACACACACACACACACACACACACAGAGAGAGAGAGGGGGAGAGAGAGAGAGAGAGAGAGAGAGACACATTTCAATGATTTTTTCCTGACTGAGCTGAACTACCACATACAGTTTGACTGTCTATATGATTTGCAGACCATTAGCATCATTGCCTGACATGGCTGAAAGCAAGTTTGATATACATCTTCTCATACATACATACCTACTCATACTATTAAACATCTGCATTTCACCCCTATAAACTTGTTCATAATATAAATATAAAGTCATTTTTGAAGTCAGCTTTTTAAAATAACTGCAGGGTCCCATTTATTTTTCATTATGGATATATGCTTTATCAAGGATTCCTCATAGGAATGCACAGACATACAATCAGGATCTGCTTGACATTGTTGTTTACATTGATGTCGCCACGTCATCAAGATGAAATTTATACAAATTAGTTTTATGTCAAAAACCTGTGGAACTTTCTGTTATTGCTAGGGGTTTGATATACATTTCATTTTAGCAATATTGGGGATTTTTACAGTACTAACATTTTGTGGAAAATTGTTAGCACTGAATTGATGTGAATTTGCCCTATCATTGTTTATCACATTACCAAGAGAAGGAAATAAATAAAAATCATATTAGTCTAAAAATAACCATAATTGTATCAATCATATGCCAATAATTATAGCTAAAAATTATATCTAATCAATCATATCTATTTATACATATATGTATATATAGGAGGGGTAATAGATCAAGTAATATATATGATTTGGGTTTTGAATGGCTGGCAAAATGCTTAATTTGCATTTGTATTGCTTTTAAATATTAGACCTGTACACCTGAAATTTGAGTTTTAGTTAAATAATAAATTATTTTACACAAAGAAGTCCTGTCCTTGAAGAAATTGTATGATATTCTCAAAAAAATCTGCATTTAAAGGAAAGTTCAAAAGCTGCCAAGCTTTTTGATAACATCTACATTTATGTCGACATGCTTTATGTCCTTTTATTTCAGCCTTGTAAGAAATCATACAGCTAAACCAAACAACCAAACAGTCCAGAGATGACACACAGTGTGGCAGTTAAGGCCAGAGTATCACTAGTGCTACCACTAATGAGCAGTACCTTATGCAGTGCATACAAAACACTCATCTGGACCAGACGTCTCCTGAGACCAGCACCAGACGGAGGGGACAGAGGGAGGGTTACCGAGACAATGATACCCATGCGACTGACTGTGCTTGGTTGGCCTCTTGCTTAATCCAATCATTAGGTTGACATCACACAGGACTATAATAATGGGGAGCTAATGCCTCTGCTGCCCACGGGAGTGTGAATCCACAGCTTTACTTCTCTAATAGTAAGAAATAGTTTTATCTATCCAGACCTCAACTTTGTAAACAACTCAGTCTGACATACTGTGTCTATTGATGCAGCAATGTGAAAATATATTTTATTGATTATATGTAGTGCTTAGAATGTTCTTGTTTACTATTGACATGACTGAGAATCTGGTATGTAGCATGAGCTGACAAGTGTAGCAAGTATCTGTGTCTGTGTAGGCTGAGTAGTTTATTATGTGATTTGTAGCTGTATACATTTTAATGTATTTAGCCCATCTCGGACTAAGAACCTTTCACTTTGAGAAGAGTCATTACGTGAGATAAAGGGAAAAGAAAGAAAGAAAGAAAGAAAGTACAATATTCTAAAATTAATCATGCTGAACAAGGCACTGTAAAAGCAGCAATTTAAGGTAATCTTTCCCACTCATTGCATCCTATGTCAACTCATTTATAAAAGCCACGCTATGCTTTATGAGGATCCATTAAATGATCTAGGATGATCTAGGATGTGTTCAAGGCAGAAGACAAAGTCTGCTCAGATTTTTTTCAATTATTATCTACTTCCTCTTGGGAATCTATAATAGTAATCGGGTAATGTATGAGAGGATGCAAAATCAAGCCTACTGTTTTACTGCCATCTCCTCTAAAAAAGAGCAGGGTGAAGGGTATGGAAAGGTAAGTCTGAACTACCTGTGGCGGTATAGTATTGATTTTGTAAGCTGGGACCATTCCCCAAGTGCCTCTGATGTGTCTGTCACAGTTCATTATGACTTCTGTGCTCTGAACCTCCTTCCCTTCATTGCAATACTGTAGAGAGCATCTAATCATCTGATGTGTCTCCTGTATCGGCAGAATGGATTGGATTCCCAGCAGCAGACTACTAATTTGTTGGAATATGATTTTGCTCATCTTACTTTAGAGATGTAACATTACTGCTACCATTGATGCTTCAAAGAGATTGTGAGTAAATTAACAGTTAAGGATTATTGAAGATAGCATGTTTATAATATTTAATACTCAAGTAGTGCAATTACTCATGACATAGACTGACAGAAATAGCGGTTATTCATTCCTAAGCACTGTAGTGCAGGTTGTTACTAATGTGATGCTAAAATACAGATGCAATATAAACAGGTGACAACTACCACCTGACAAATAGACACCATCTCTAATCTTTTAGCAACATGTTTTACGTTTCAAAGGGTTTGGAATAGAAATATGTCACAAGTCATTAATTTATAGTCTTGCAAATCAAACTAGATGGAGCTATTATTGACCGGTGACTATACCTATCCATTATAGAATAAAATGGCAAACTCTTATATTATCACTTATATTTGTACATCACTATCTTAACACACCATTAAGTGATTCGTGATTCCTCTACAGAAAGAGGTATATAAAGCTTGCACATCCTTCACTTTATAGCACTATGGGGTGCTATCTCACTGAAAGTAAATGATGCTCATGTAGTCATTCAGTTCCATCCATAGGCCAATAGAGGTTAGCACCACAGGTGCAAGTATATGAGGGTCATTAGCTGGCCCCTCAAGCTTACTACCACAATCAATTCAGATATGCGCTGTTCAACAATGGCTTAATCAAAAACCTACAGTAACCTACCTCACATCCCTATATGTAGATGCCAGCACTGCATCCAAGCATAGAAATTATTTTCATAAATATGAGTGATTAGTATATGAACACATAGAGCAGCAGCATGCAAAGCTACATAGCGCCTTCCGTGGAGTTCATTCCACCACTGTGGGGCCAGGACAGAAAAGAGCCGTGAACGGGAAGATCGGCCGCAGGGGCCTCTGAGCGACGGGGCAACCAGTTGCCTCGAGGCAGCAACCCAAATTTAATTTGTAAGCCAAATTTAAACCCTACAGATGCTTATTTAACCCTATTTGCCTACAGTGAAAAACATTTAAAAAGGACTTTGTTAAATTAATAGTCCTTTTTCAATGCAACTATGAAACTTTTTCATATAAATAAGTCTCAGTTTTACAACCCTTTTTTGCTGATGGATGTGATACAATCGTGATTCAATCTAGTTCATGAAAGCTTTTACATTTGCTGTTGTAAACACCTATAAATGGGTAGGTCTTTGCTGGGAAACATCCTCACAGGAAGTGATACCTTTTACATTTACGGAAGCAGAAACAGTGGTTTATTTGGAATAAATAGAAGAAAATGGGTCGCTAGCATAAGCAGTGATAGCCACGAAACAACAAAGAAAAGACGCCTACAGAACCTACAGAAACTCAAACTTCATGAACACAAAATCCAAGTAAAAAATGAAACATTAATCACTCAGAGGAAAGCAAGCGTGCTAAATAGGAAACTAAACTGTCTCCAAGTCAAAAGTAGACTGAACATTGGCATTGCCTTTCCAAGATGAAAAGCGCTCCAACATGGGAACAATGAGGAGCAATGCAGATGTGGCTCTTTGTATTTTGGATTGGTAGGTTTCGTGAGCATTTAGTAGCCGCAGTCTATATTGGATGCCTTTATTATTGTATTGGAATCGTGCCTACATTGAGTTGTGAGTTAGCCAGCTTTTGAAAGAGTAAACGTTCCACAGCTAATTGGAATAAGAACAAACTTGTTTGTTTAGCTTGGCTTCGTAATTTTATTTTAACTGATACGTCAGTTAGCAGGTTGAAAGTGCTAATGTAGGTCTATTGCTAATGTTACTTCACTGTTTTTTGTCAATATAAGATTATTATTGGTTGAATGTTTGCCTGCAAACAATTATACAGTATCGATTTGCTGCATTATACAGTAATAATGTAACTTTGTTGTCACATCATTTTACAAAACATGTTTGATATATTTATATAGTGTACATATTACCGTCTCTGTAGACATGGCTGCTCTTAGGCACCAGCTGAAATTCTGTCATTCTGTTATTCATAGTTGCTTCACTAGTCTCAGTGGAACAACCCATTGTTTGCTTGGGGGTTGTGGGAACTGCTGTCAGCCCAGTGTTGGTGACACTGTTGTGGAGTGATCACTTGGAAATGCAGTGCAAAACAATAATGCAACGAGCAATGACTGCTTATCACCAAAGGTGTTGGCAAAATCAAGAAAAACAAGAATCTCACAAATTCTTGTTCTTGATCACTGTCTTGCAGAATTGAATGGAGAATAATCATGCGTACAAGGCAAGTATATTGTTGAGGATGCTAAAGAGCTGGAGTTTCATGTGGCAATTCTGATGTTACCAGAAGTAGTGTAGCCATTTATTTTTAGCGTAGAGATTTAAAAATATTGAAAGGAATTTGGGCGTAATAATAATAATAATCATAATCATAAAGAAGAAAGTACAAGAATATGTGGGTTATATATGGTCCTAGAATGTACAAGAGAAGACAAATGGCTAAACTAAATGCATTTGCATTTTGAAATTTAAAAAACCACTACATTCTACATTCTACATTCTATACTACATTCATAGCATACATTATTCATTCAACTGTAATGAATAATATATTAATTTCAAATAATATGAACAAAACAAATGGATTTCATGAAGTAATTTCAAGTAATTTTGTGTTTTCAGCTGTTAAAATGCCAGGGCAGGCAGTGCATAGGATTTTTTGTTGCAATGTTTAATATGCTGTAAACCATGAATTTAAATGATTCACTCACTAAGTAAATGTCACTTAAGCTGCCCACACATGATGAGCATTCTGCACTGTGCTCATTGCTACGTAGGGTGTAGGTGTAGGTAAGCTTGTCAAGACATCATCATGGAAGTGCATATAGTAGCAGGAAGGTGGAGGATGTAAAAACATTTGGTGACAACAAATCATTTCGTTTGCCTAATTTACCAATCTCATTGCTGGCATGCCACCATGCATTATTTTTCTATCTTTTACACATAGTTGTATTGCCCTGCTGAAAAAACTAGCCTTGACCAGCCAAGCTGGCTAGTTTCTCCAATATCTTTGAACATCAACACATAGGTGATATGAATCTGCAATCTGATTTGAAGTGCTTTGAAAGGTCATCTGCAAAGTGGTTCAAAGTTCAAATAATTTGAACCATGAGTGCAGCGATTCCGTGGAAAAGTTTGACTGGTGTGCAATGCTAAAAGTAGTCTCTGAGCCCGAGACACAGTGCTACTGCCTTTGAGGAATTGATTGTGAAATACAGTCTGGCAGGCCAGCGCTACCTTTTTTCCTTGTTTCTTGTCCCAATTGGTAATGTTTAAGCAGAATATACTAGTACACAACTAAATTGTGTACTATCATAGTTAGCTATACAACAATGACTATAGACATCATGCATATTATCAGCACTTCCCCTAAACTCTCTAAACTACTAGGTTAGCTAGCTAGACAGCTAACTGCAGCTCACATGCCTTCAAATCAAGTTTAGCTTTATTTAACAAGTGATATGAGGTTGGAGGCCTTGTAAGAGGCCACTGCTCCATAGGAAAACAATGGCTCAGATCAGGCACTTTTGACAGAGATTGTGTGCAAAAACAGCTCATTGGAAGCAGCTAAACTTGAAAACTTCAATGGTGTTTGATGGCTTCAAACTAATTTGAATACTTGAACACTTGTTGTTGCTTTTTTACCATCAAATCCTGGTGACAATTATTCCCATATGACATGAAAAAGCCACAGACAATGAGGTAAACAGTGACAACAAAGGTGCAATGTCTTATGCAAGTTAGTAAGTTATTTTTGCCTTACAAGCCTGTCTAGCTTGTTCATTATATTGCCTATACATATAGATAACATGACAAGCTACACTGCTGTCCAAGTCCAAATTTGTAATGATTTTCACATCTGCTAACACTTTATCATCCTTGAAGCAGGACACCAGAGCTGTTAGCTTCAAAATAAGTGTTGCGAGCTAGCATCAGCAAATGTTTTCACTCTTGTCTAATAGTACAGGTTGTACACAAATTCCATATTGGACCTTTAAATGTTTATTTGTTTAATGAGGATCTTATTTGTGATGACATTTAATACATTTCAAGGCATCTTGCTGTCTGAGAGACACTTCACTGGACATGTATTTACCTCCAAGATTTTTTGATTATGTAACAAACAGTATTTTGTTGAAATGGAGCAATTTGTTTATATATATATTTATTTATTTATTTTTGATTTTTTTTCTCAGTTGTGATGGGCCATCATAAGAGATTTACTGCCAGTATAATTTCTCCCAGTGCTATGAAAAACACTGAGCTGAATACAAGCTGACAGTTTGGCACAAGAGTGTCACAGAGCAAGTGCTAATTTCTGAATCTCATTGTATGTTACATAACAGACAGTGAGACTTCTCCTTTCAGAGAAATGAGCTGGATAACCATGATACTTGCTGGCAACATGCAGCCAGTGCAAGTGAATGTCAGCTGTCTTAGTGTTGTGTTAGTGTTCTGTCTTAGTGTGTTAGTGATAGCCATTATAGAAATATCCCATCATGCATCTGCCAAGCATTTTAAAGATGTTTTTTCAAAATTCTGTTTGGAAATATTGAACAAATACTAAAATGAATATTTGCATACTCTAATTGGATGCCAGATCATGTGCTTTGAATCCAAATTGAATTGAATAGAAGTCTGAATTTCCCAAGCAAGTCTTATGGAAGCAGTGATCACTTGCATGAAAAAATTAAAACGTTTGTAATGGATGCATGTATAATCTTGTTGTATTGACTTGTGATACTCCTGTATGGACCCCAAAGCAGACCAGCTGCTAGCTGTACTAATTCAACAATATGATAAACAAACTGAGGGTCAAGAAAAGGGTCAATGAAAACCTAAATGACGAGTGCACAAACACATATGTTTTGCATTTGGAATGTTGCATTGAATACTTTTGATTTTCATATCATTGTGATGTTTTAATATGCTGATCCATCATTAATCACTGCAAGAGCAGTAGCAATGTGTTTGTTTCAACACTGATGAATATGTTGTATGCTGTGTGTTTTCTTTGCTGGCTTTGAGAATTTCCCTCATGACAACAAATGGCACTGTAGTACAGTTGTACAGTATATCATGGTTAAGCAAAATATACAGTATATATAGTATCTGCATTATTAAAGACAAGAAGATAAATATTGACATGGTTAGATGGACTAGTGATTGTATTTAATTTTTGTACAGTATATTTATGTTAGGCTGGCCATTTTTGCCTTTCACAGTATATGGAAGCTTTTTGTCTATTGGTGGGCTACTGAATAAAGCACAAACTGCTATTTTCTTATTCATCTCCAATTGTTCATCATCAAAGTGAAGGCCTGTGTACTATAGAAGTTCAAATGTTAATTATTTATCTACTCATTACTTGTAATGTAGTCTCTGAATATTTTTTTTTAATAAAAACCCTTGTTTTTCTCTCCTTAAAGGGGAATACCAGTAAACTTCAGTATTTCAGTGGTTTTGCTGCGCTCTGTGGCAGCCATTAGTATCTCCCATGACCAGAAACAAGACTTGCCTGTTCTGTGATGTCACTGATTGATGTATATGGTTATTTACAACAAACTGAAAAGGATGGAAAAGAGTACTATGAAAACACCCTATAGAGATGTAGTGGGGATATAGGTACATTCCTTTGTTTGCACTGTTGTTGTACAATGAAATAAGGCTCCTTCAAGTGTTAAAGGTGTAAAAGCTAAAAAAAAAAATGGAGCAGCTTAATATTGTACATCATGATGACATCAATAATCAATCTGGATTTCCTTGTTACAACATTAGGGACAGTTTACAAATTCCGAACTGGACAATCTGGGATCATAGGAATAACGTGAACTATTGTGGTATTCATCTTTAGCTGCCAGCGCATCTGCCACAGTATCCATTCCTGACTGATATTATAATGAGAATTATAATTTTGATTCTACTTACTATGTTGCAGTAAATTGGCATTGTAATATTCTAGATGCCTGGGGAATGTGTTGTATATTGCATTGTTATGTGATACTGACTACGCATAAGTATGCTACCCTAAATCATACCATACCATGTAACTTTAAAGGCAGTATTCATCACAGCTGAATGAAGACACTTGCCATGCCCTGCAGCGGGAATACCAGTGAGAACAGTTACACAAGCTCCTTGAGAAAAAATTGGATTTTGCTTCCACTTTATGACATAAACAGTGTATTTGAGTGACAGATTCATTTGCCAGGTTTTGTGGGTGGATGTTTATGCAAATGTATCTCCTCCGTGGGCTGAAATAGCCATCCACTGACAGGCCAAAACTAACTGGGTTGAAATGCAGGGACATGCAACTGTGAGGCTGAAAGCAGAGTATAATTCACATTAACTTTTTTGGCACCACACAACAAGGGTTTGATAAAAAAATCTGGATTACTCAACCCCACACAAAATTTGGAATGTAAAATTTTAGCTTATTTAGAAATGACAAGAAACCTTCAAGAAGCATTACGATGTCTATCCACTGTAAGAACTCCACAGACTGGCCCTCTTTTCAAAAATGAAAAATGATTGAGTGTGATTGTGATCCTCAGGAAGAATGGCATGATTGCAAATGCTCCTGAAGTATTTTGTCTTCTACATGAATTTGGCTTATGAGAATCACAACTTTTTTGTGCAAATGTATTTTTCCACTGAGTTGAATTCCCCCTTCCTACTGTGTAGCAAATATGTCTAACCTTCAATTCACAGTCAGTTTTAGTTGGCTATAATGGAAACAAGTTCACAATGTTCTCTCTTTTCGCCTTTGAATGAGAATGAGGCTGCAGGGAGACTTCCTTTTTTATGACAGCAGGAAATCTGAAATGATGGTTAGTATTGAATTATGCATATGTTGGCAATAAACAAATCTAATTTGTATAATAAGAAGATGAAGCAGTCTTCCTCATCTACAGAGACTCATTACTTGTTATGTCCGCATTTATATAGAAACCTTTTTGAAGTCAGAGAAAACAAGAGCAAAACAACAGTGGCTTTTCCTTTGATTTAGAAGGTCCACTTATCTTTACTCATAAATTGCAAAATAGTAACTAGGAAACTGTGATATCAGAGCAAGACATGTAATTACAAATGGAAATGATTCCTGATAAGTATTTGTTCATGTTACGGTGATGAAACAGCACAGTAACACGGTGTATAGAGCCTTTGAAAAGCATCAGTATCAGCTTAAGCCATGCACCAACTAAAACACAATCTAAGCTGTGCCACTGTGCTAGGAGATGAGATTTGAAATGAATTGTCCAGAAAGTATGTTTTATGAAAACAAGAGTAAATGGGAGGGGAAAAAAGGGTCTTTACCATGGAATGCTTTACATGAAACCTATTCATTACAAATGACTCATTACACAAATATAATGTCTTGGTTAAAATTACTTTCTCATTATTATGATGTTACCATTCAAGAACTTTTTACTGAATATTAACAATGATACCCACAGTGTAACCCTGTAGATTACAGGTCACACATCATATGTAAGTAGATTTCAATTACGCAAACTGATTTGAGCGATAACCTACATTTTACAGATTTCATACAAAATCGACTTAAACATGCCATGAGAGAATGTGCATACTGCTGCGCATTCACTGCACCATGCTTATGTATACATGAAGGTGATTTGAGTGTTAGATCTGAAAACAATGAAGGGTAAAGGAAGGTTACTTCTCACAATTTCACAGTGTTTATTTGTAATATCAACAAATGACTGCAAATCTTTTTCCAACCATCCTCAATTGACCAGTTTCAGTGTTGACGAAGCATTGTTTTCTTTTTTAGATTTGTTGCTACATGTTATTTCTATTTACTTAGCAAAACTGAACAATTTGAATAAGAAATTGAAGGCAAATAGAGGACATTTCAATAACCATTTATGGCTGGTTGCGGGAGTTTATGGCTGATGCACTTTCATGTGCACACAAATCTACCACTGTTTGGAATCCATGCATGCAGATGGGTGCACAGCCTAATAAATCTGTCATGCATGTTTCCTTACTGCACACAAAGGATTTTAATGATAGAACTACTAAAATCAGTGTTACATGAGGCCTGAGGACAAGACGCGTGTGGTTAGCATCAGAGAATTACATAACTCATTATGTGTGTTTCTTGTTATTATGAGACAGTATCGTAGGGTACGAATATTGAGGCAACGCACATTATTGTAATTATGTACTATTATTATGTATTATATTACAATTGTATAGGATGTTAAGTATCAAAAGTAGGACCTGTGACCTCCATGAAAACATAGGACATGGAGTTGGCCACTGGGTTGATGCGTTGATGTTCATTGTTTTAGAAAAATCCAACAGATGCAAAATCTAACCAAGCAGATGACTGGCCAACATACTACATACAGTGTGCTCCATATTTGGACAGGATTTGTTTTTAGCTTTATACTCCATACATAATAATTTGGATATGATGTTAATGTGCCGACTGGCTGCTTTAATTTGGAGCCTTCTCACATGAACAAGTACACTACATTCCAGCATACTTTGTACAGATTCATATTAAATTCAATCAAGCAGTCATTTTTCATGTACAGTTAGAAATTCTTGATGTGCGATGATTCGTAGATGTCTGAAAACATCACCAAACTCTTGATATCTCATTTTCAGGTTTTCGTCCAGACATTTTGCCGTTTCAGTGCATCTTGTCGACAATTCAGCTGTGGCTCTAATTTACTCTGTGGCAGTTCTCAATACATGGTGAGGATAGATGAGAACAAGTAAATAAGTGTCAAGAGTTATCACGCTGACTAAATTGCCATGCTGCTGTAACAGAAGCTCAAGATTGGTTAGATGTCAAGAGGAACCACAATATTCACTGTAGAGCCACTTCCACTCCAGTGACAGTTTATTATCATCAGAATCGGTTTTAGCCCTATAATAGTCCTATTAATAATAAAACTAGCCATGAAAAACATTAAAGTAAAAATAAATAAAAATAAAAACTAAGATGAATGAAAAAACAAACTAAACTGAAACTAAAAATGCTGCCTTACAAACTAAAAAATTGAATAATAATTTCAGTTTTAGTTGTCTGACCATTGCCATACTGGTTTTATAAAAAATGTACTAAAACTAGTATACACTGCTTAAAGATGAGCTGCAAATAAGTGAAATGGAAATGAAATGTTGAAATCAAACTGAAAACTTTCAAATGAAATGAAATTGTAAAACTATCATAGCCCTGCTCCACTGTACCAAGAGTTGTCCATTACATGCTTGTTGAAAAGTATTCCATTGGTATTAGCCATGTTATAAAAGCTCACTGAGAAATGGGATCAAAATGGCTCTGATGTTCCTGATTTCTGATGTACTCAATATATCTCTGAATACAGACATGCCATATCTCATTTGAAACATCTTAATTGATATTTAATAATGCAATTATCAAAAATTGCTATTAGAGCACTCACCTATATATATGTTTTTTACCTTTGAATTTGCCATGTGAAATCAAAGAACTGTATAAAACTACATGCGGTGGACCTTGAACTTTACTGCATCATGAATTTGGCATGATTGGAAATTAGGGGCTCTTGTGGTTCCAAAGAGCCCATTTGCATTCATGTGTGACAATGTGAGTGGTCTTAGCAGACCTTTGAACACGGCAACACAGTTTTGCGGTTTTACATCACCGTGTAAAATGACTTACAGTCACCTCACAGTCTCATGAATTTTTTATACCCAGAAAAAGGGAATATAAGGTTTATCTATGTAGGTACCAGATAATGTTTTTTTGATCCACGTACTGAAAAAGAAAATCTGCTCACCATCCGATCACCAAAATGGCCATTTTTGAGTGCACTTCCAGATATAAATAGCAAATAATTTCATGGTCTTTTTCCAAGTATTCTTCAAGGTCTTGGGGTCCTGAAGTAATCTTTTGGAGTGATATTTGACCTTTTTTTAACAGTTTTTCAGTGGCCATATATGGCCCACAAAATTGACTGAAAACTGTAATTGGGTCTATCAGCCCAAAAGTTAGTGTACATTCATAACACATAACTGAGCTTGATAATGACATTCCTGGAGTGCTGACAAACTGATCCAAAACCTTCCACACTCACACACTACACTTTCATTATTTGAAGATTCAATATTTCCAAAAATCTAGAATTCTGACTTCTAAGTTTGAATGGTCACATCTAAAAGTGTAGGTTGAAGCCAGATCTGGGATATCCAATATTTGTACTGTAACAAAAAACAAATAATCCATGCCTACGATAAAACAAACAGATTCAGTTCTGTTGAGCTGAATTCTCTCTCTTCCACTGAGTTGGAACTAAAATGGCCTCCAAGTGTACTGAACAATGGGGGTGAGCATAATGCAGTGTGACTACTGAGTGATTTGACTGAGATCCAAAGCGAATAAAAGGCCTCACTATGTGAGGCAGCGAGGCTGAGCTGCTGCAGTGCTCAGGACTTTGGCGGGTGACAGTGCATTAGAACGCTTCACACACATTTCATTTGCCAATAAAATCTCTTTGCCATTTTCCACATGGCATATAGTTTGTGTAGTCAGAAACCATAATGAGCAAATTAATATTTGCAACAGATTTGTTCTTGCAGTAGACTAATATTAAATATTTTAGGGAACAAGTGATTGGCGCTATACTTTGTACTGGGCATTTTCCATGTATGGTGGGGAATGTTGTCTTGAATGACACTATCCAAGGCTTCATTAGCACAACGCCTTTTGGACTTAATTGGTAGGACAAGCAAAGAGGAATATTAACAAGAACATGTCAGTTCTTTCACACAATCTCCTTACCCCAGCATTCTCAAAAAGAAACAAATTCCCTGCAAAATGAGACAAAGAACCACTTTGACCAGTGGCAGTAGATTGAGCCACAAAACAAGACAATGCCTCAGCCAGAACAATTTGTGGACGATTTGAATGGCACAATGTGAACTGGAGGATTTTAAGCTTGTATTAGAGGTGCCAGCATCTGCACAGTATGTGACAGAGAAAGGGCAGATATCTAGGGGAGAACTTACTCTACGTCTGGTTGTAGTTACTGCTAGGCTACTGAACGCTACCAAATGGAATGGATTTACTGTTTCCAAATAAATGCACAAGGATATTTTATGATGATGAAGTATACTGAAAAGTTGAAGTGATTGAAAGATTGAATGAATGAAAGCTTCTCATTCATTTCTACCCACTTAATTCTAAACGATCACAGGAGGCTGGAGCCTATCCCAGCATATATTGGGCAAAAGGCAGGGTAACACCATTCACATACCTATGGACAATATGGAGTCTCCAATCCACCTGACTTACATGTCTGTGGGATATGGGGGAAACCCAGGCAAACACAGAGAGAGCAAATTCTATATTGCTGAGAACCACTACGCCACCCCATTTTACTAGCCTTTATTGATAAAATGGAAAAAAAATGTGATACTATCATGCTAAAAAAATAAAAAATAAAACTGCATAAATATGTCATCCAACTAATGCATCTATTAAGGTTGGTTTTAAAATGCCAGGACACAAGCTTTGCAATTCAGTTTGACCTTTGTCTAGGTAAGCACCTAAAATGAATAAAAGCCTTATAAGCTTTAAACATTTTGTTTTTCCTTTGTCTGTCTGAGACACTGACAGGACATTTCAGAGGCATGGCTGAAGTATAGATCCTCCAGCCCTCCTTTCTTTGATGTGCTCTGAAGCCATCCTCTACCAGGAACTGAGAAGATCAAAGACAAGTGATTTTTATCAAATAGAGCCCTTGTTGGCTGTTTGTAATGCTTGATTCCTCATCAGGAACACCCACTCTGTCACCATGATGCCACAGGAGGCACAGTGCTCTTTTAAACCCAGTGGTGATCTCCCCGTTATCCAGATGAAAACGGATTTATTCAAACCTCCCATCAACCACCCTATAAATAGAAGCTTGCAGAAAATCTTCAGAGAAAAAAAAATAAGCTGTGCTCTTAAGCTGTTATTAACATGCTGATAGAAAATTTTCAAATGTTGTTTTGGGGCAAAGATTTTTCACTGCATATAAGCACAAATACTATCTACACAAGCAAATTCTTCATAATAATGTTAAAGCATATTACAAAAATACATGGCTGAGTTATATTTTCTGTTGTTACTTGACATGCCACTTGATTACAGTGTCAGCTGTAATCATAATTTGCATTATTGCCTCCTGGTGAATCTGGTAGATAAACAATAATGAAAATGACTACATCATCCAACTTGACAGAGACCATCCACTTAATAAATAAATCACATATAAATGTTGAACATGAGTAAGAGTAATGCTTACAAAGGCATTAAGAAAACCATTGTATAATTGTTCTTAAACAAAGAAAAAAAGTCAGTCGGTGGTTTGTTGCAAAACCTACTAAAAATTGTGATGCAGCATGTAGCAGCAGGAAGCAGGAATCAACCAAATGAAGCTGAACTCCTTTACTATAATTGAGATGTTCACCTATTCTATTTGATTAGAAGACAGACCTAGACCAAACCTATTCTCCAGGGTACTATTATTGCAACCATTATATTGAAAAGCACAGTGCCACAACAGGGATTGCTCCATAGCATCCCTTCTATCATTATTTTTTCCCAAAATCTAAAAGGTGACTCATTATTTTTGGTTCAATGTGCTGTGATGAATGCCCCTCCTTTTTTTCTCACAGTGACGTATGTAGCATATCTTCCTAGGTTCAACCTAGTAACTGTTAAAATGCAAGGTTCCATTTTTTTTTTTTTTTTATTCAAAAGGTACACAAACTTGTTGACTATATGGTTCCTACTGTTGCCTTGTGACATTAATGAAGAAGCTATCGTTATGACTATATCATAACCATTTACTATAACATGTTCATTCAATTGTCTATCTTTGATACAATGACCCATATAGCCCTCTTGTCAGTGTGTGTGTGTGTGTGTGTGTGTGTGTGTGTGTGTCTGTGTTTGTATAAATTATAATCTTAATCTTAATCCTTTTGGTCAACCTATAAATCTATAAATATGTCATTTGAATGTTGCTATGAATATAACACTGTTAAATCTTATCCACAAAGATGAAATCCTTGCTTCATCCTTAATCACATTCAAAGTGACATAGGCGCCAATAAAAACTATAATATGGGCTACAGTAGGTCTTCTTTTAGATGACATAGACATAAATGTATCGCATGTAAACATCTTTCGATTTGTAGCCATTTTAACTCTTTTTATAGTGATGTGTACAAAAACAGCCATTTTAAATTTGTAGCAATGATACAACATATCCAATTCAGTCCAACCAAATGAAAGACCCCTTTTGGTGGTTTGGCTTGTGGTGGTGTGGTCTTTGCAACACCCAACTCCTCTGGCAGCTTTGCTCTAAACGTGGACACATTTCTGAGTAAGCTATATATCTATGTGTGTTCTTTGTTTCATGGGCCATTACACTGCAAGCATGCAATCAGGGCAGAGAAGGGAGTGATTGATTGACGTGCACATTTGACTAACATGATTACTATCTTATCTATTCATACAGGAGCCCATTAGTAGTCTAAGTCTATTTCAGCATACAAAGAGGAAGATGACAGGATACTCACCTTCTTTAGGAGGCCGTTTCACTTCTGCACTTAGATTGCAGGTCTGCCCAGCTTGTAGTTGGGGGGACAAGCAACCCTCCGTTTGTGGATTTAAAGGTAATATCACATTGTTCAGCATGAGCATACTCTCTGATTCTCCATCGCCTAAATGCTGAGGACAAGTGCATTTTGTGTACACGATTCCACATGTCTCCACTGTCCCTTTCTCTGATTTCAGGCAGTTTTCCAGCCATGTACAAAGTACCTGACACCCAAACTGGCTAGGGCTGGCCTTATTCAACACCAAAAACTCCACAACAGACTTCTCTTCCTCATCAAGCTTCTGCGGCGTCAATCCATTATAATCATAAGGGAAAACCCTCCGTAGTTGAACAAAATTCTTGTCATACAGCAAAAATACATAAATATTCTTCGACTCGCACAGGTATACTATAGACTCGTTGATTTTAAGTAATTCATTGATTTTTTCATGTGAGTAATGATCAAACTGATAAGCAAGCAAAGAAAATTCAGAGCAGCTCAAGTCTCGCTTGTATAGTTTCAGGTAGATGCTGTATTTGGTAGGGTCTGGGTTCTCCAGTGTCCATGTACAGTTTGTGTAGTTCTTAGGAAACATTTCAGTCACCGAATATGATCCATAAATGACTCCCTTGACCAAAGTGGAACACCAATAATCTTGGGCACCAGTTAATCCAAACATAACCAGAAGATAGGTGGAAAATATATAAATCAACAGGTTACGAACAGCCTTCATCCTATGTCATTTGGCCTGCAAGGAGAGATGAAAAGAATTACATAGGAACTGTTAAAGCAAAGGACACAGATAGTGTTACAGATGATTCCAATCATTTCTGATTCATTTAATTCACGTATTTCTTACCATTTCCTATCATGAAAATAGAAAGAAATACCACATTAACTTGAGCAACATGTCTTTTGCATACCCATCCTGTCTTCTTTATTATCATACCATACTTTGTGCAAACATTGCCACCTTGTGGTTGCTTCGGTCATTATTTATTTATTTGGGGGAGGGGGGCAATAGTGTGTCGTTTAGACATCATTAATTGGGTCGAATTTCGTATGGCACAATCCCTGGAGAAATTAAAATATAGCTGTCAGTAATATCTGACATCAAAAGAGAGGGTGCGGAGACAAGCAATGAAAGGACCATTTTAGCCTGAAAAGTCCAGATGAGCTCTAGGATGCGATTGCTCAGTTTAAGTAACAACCGGCATATTTTAAAATCAAGATCTTTGGCGTCGAGATTTATTTGTTTCCTCTAACGGCCAGAAAATAATTGTCAAATTCACAGACTGAAAATGTATTTCTGCATCTGCCTCGTCAGTATGGCTTCTCTGCCTCTGCGCTCTTTCGGTCCACTACACGACCTGTACGGCTCCAAAACTCAGAGCTTGACATTTTTGACAATGCAATTTGATAAAAAGCCAGTGTCTCTGTCTGTGTGTGTGTGTGTGTGTGTGTGTGTGTGTGTGTGTGTGAGTGAGTACGTGCGTGTGCGTGTGCGTGTGCGTGTGCATGTGTGTGTGTGAGTGAGTGAGTGCGTGCGCGTTCGTGTGTGTTTGCGTGTGTGAGATAGAGGGAGAAAGAGAGAGAGAGAGAATGCAATGCGATGTCCTGATTGCTTTAATCCTACAGGCAATGCAGCTGTGAGCAGTGT
>CABFOQ010000371.1:0-19049 GCA_900660455.1 Gephyroberyx darwinii | reverse complement strand
GTTCCTGAAAATTGTGGCGTTTGACACAATAGTTCACTAATTTCCAAACCTCAATCAAACCAAAAGTAGTACAATATAAAAAGCACTATGAAAGACTAGAATGGTACAGTGAAATTCTGAAGGTCACATACCACAAAATGACCATAATTTATTTCTTATTTTTTATTTATTTCATATTGTGAGTCCTTCCTTTCTTACTCTCACGTACAATACATGTCAGACGGTCTAAGGAGAATAACATTAAGCCTCATAGTTTACAAGAAGTTGTGAAACTGTGGGCTTCACATCTTTGTGGTTTGTCTCCAATGATTCACAGTTTACTTCCTGGTTTAGTTTAGTTTACTGTGACATAGTAAATTGACTTCTGCACTCTACTCAAAGACACTGAGTTGTAGCTTGAGAAGAGTCAGCTCAGTTAACCTGAACAAACTGTTTGTTTTGGCCAGCAGGCTAATTTAGCAAAGCAACTAATGTTAACATTGTCACCTTTCACCTCTCCCTGTGCTACAGTTCAGGGTCAGGCCTCACCTCTGCTCTCTGTTCGTAGACTTCTGGCCAGTTGGGCTCCAGGGTGATGACTCGGGTGAGTTCATACAGTGCTAAGTCAGCATTCTTTATGTCCTGGCATAGAGAGAGAAGAGAGATAGGCCATTACCTTCTGTTGCTATAAAAACCTAATATATGGCAAACAAAACAAGAAACAGACACTCAGCCCTGAAAACCTTGTTTCCTATTCCTAAGACACCATGGTTGTGTCTCAGTGATTTATTTTGAAGAATCCAGAATTTGTGACGGCTCAAGATATTGTGCAAGGTATTTTTGAACTTTTGAACTTCCTTCCCCATGTTATGTCCAGGCCCAACATGGAAATAGGTTAAAATATGGAAGTGAGACACCATCAAAATGCTGTTTCCTTGTTCCTTTATGAGTTATGAAACTGTAGGGCGGCTATAATTATTTGTATTTAAGACATTTCAACGTCATGAATTCAGATGACTCATTTAATGACCTGCTGACACCCTGATGACCGAAGAGCAATCAAAAACTAGTCCTATCACAAACAGTGGCTTTTAAGCCTATTTATGCTCTTGAACAAAGATGACACTATAACTCACCTGCAGACTTTTCTTCCCATAAGCGATCCCTCTGCCATAGATGGCACTGACCAACTCTGGGTCACCCTGGGTCAAGGACACAACACAAACGCATCAGGAGAATATTACATTAGTACATTATTTTGAAGAAACAGGGCAAGAGGATGAAAAAAATGACAATCCGCTGCATTCCTAATAGGTGTATTGAGAGTGACTGGATCTATCTCAAACTGATGTCATTTTATAAAGTGAATACTATCAGACCTGTAGTAAGAGCGAGAAGTGTTTGATGGCTTCATCGTAAAGACCGTTGCCTATCAGAACGTAACCTATAGCTGCAATGACAGGAAACAATGATGAGACAGGAAAATGGCAAAACCACGACATAAGTTGGGTATATTCATCCCAGTAAGGTTTTTATATAAAAAAATATTAACTCACCAAGTTCTTCGTTTGTGTTTTGGTTATCTACGGGGAAAGGAATTTTTTTCTGTTCTATAAACAACTTGGCCTGGCTCTGTGAGAGATAGAGAGAAGGGAAGAAACCACATTAACACACAAAAAGAAGCACATTTCACATTCAAAATAAAAGTTTCCTGTGCGAAACTGACTGACAAATCATCCAAATGGAAAAAAACACCAAAGATAAGACTGTGAGAGTAGATGGTGGAAAGCAGAAAATGTCTCTATTTGACAGCTTTACCTGGGCAACTAGAATAAGAAAACTGATTCTGCAAATATTTCCTGCATAGTTGTTTTGTTTTTTTAGGCAAGTTGGGCCGCATTAGCAAGTATTGTCGGCCACCTTGGCTGAGAAATTCCACACAAAAATCAATATTTCATTGTATTCATTAATTCATTCATTCCATTCATTCATTCCTCAACTGTCAGCTGAGTTCCAGACCAAAAAGCATCACTACAAGTAGACGGGAGCACTATTTTTGTAACTTAACCCTGCATTGTTTCATCATTGTCATTTTAACTTTAACATCAGTATATCCCAGGAACATCAACAGCCTCAAAACAGAATAAATTCATCACTCACAAATTGGGATATTTCAAATCAATTTGACTCTTCCCATGTTGGTATTGCAGGTCAGGTGTATTCACATACACTTGGAGGATAATGATAGTTTCAAGACAAGATACCCATGAAGCTTACAGTAATGTAATATGGCTGTATATCTCTACCTCTTAGTAAGATGCAGGGGCAGTCTATCAAAGAGTCTCATTTATCAAGCCATTTACTAAAGCATGTGTCTGCATGTTTCATCAAGCTGTGTTTAACATTCTTAAGACAAAGCTGCAATAGGCAAGATTTTTATGTAAACATACACCTGTCTTATCAGCTTAAAATCACAAAGTGGGGCTGCAATGGAGAACAGCGTCCAATATCCACTAATTGAGATGCTGTAGATTCATCTGATTTGCTGAAAATTAGGCAGTACATTGCCTTTAAAAACATTTGGCAAGCATGTTACATTTGTCCAGTTAAGTATTCCAGTATCTTTTGGGGTTATATGGACATATTGAGGAATGGGTCCCCAGGAGACAGAAATAATGCCTACAAATTTCAAGAATATATGCATACTGTGAAGCTCTTTCTTTATCAGTAAGTGATGGTGAGTATATTATTGTAAAAATGCAAGATTTGTCCCCTTTTTCCTGTGAATATAATCATATTCCATGATGTTGTGATTTCAAATGTAGCAGATATCCAAGTGTGACACTTGATAAGGCCATGGTTAAACAAAGGGTGATTGGGAACACTGGTAATAGTGGTGTAGAAACAAAGTAATGCTGATTTGGGTGCTTAGTTTGTTTATTTTACACAGTGTTTTATGTGCCGAGTAAGTTGTGCCAGCCTTTCTTGAGTTGACTCAGAGCTAAAATCCTTTGATCTGACAGCTATCATAGTCATTTAATCAGAACAGAGTGCTGAGTAGCGGAGAGTTGTGCTGTTGTTAAAAAAAAAAAAAAAAAGGAAAGGAAGCTCTATTTAGACTTGAGCTGAAACCGCCTACATTTCAAAAGGAAATCGTTACAGACAGTACAGCATGTTTGATCTAATGTGTGTGTGTGTGTGTGTGTGTGAGTGAGTGAGTGTATAATCTCACCAGGATCTTCTCAGCATTGAGCGAGAAGACTGACTCACAGGGGGGGTTGCTTCCTTCTTCACAGTCTGGGTCCTCCAACTGTAAAATGGACGACTCTGAAGAGACACGTATTCAGGAGCATTTATGATGGGGAAACACTGTACAGGTGCTAACTACTGCACTAAAAGACACAGTATTTACTGCAGAGTTTCTCACATGCATGTGGATGGCACTTTCTTTAATAATAAAAGCCTGCCATTGGCTAGTCCCAGCCAGTCAAGCCACTGGGCTTGAAGGCTGCTGCATTTCAAAGCAGTATGTTAACCTCACTAAAATACCTCAGATGTCAAGCTGACCTGACCCAGCTGAAGGCACATTCCAAACCAACAAAGCATGTCTGCAATGAGGTTTAGATAAATGCCTACACACATATACGGAGCAAATAGTATGAAAACTGCTAAGGTAGCCAAGGTTAAATGTGAATTGCAAAAGACAGGGAAACAAAGCTCCCATAAAAACAGTACAATATGACGTTAGGGCTAAAACGAACCACTACGCGTTTCCTTTCCCTCTCGCGCGGAAAAACCGTTAACTCACACCTAATTGCATCCAAACACCTGGCTGTTTATGTTGCCTTGTAGTCTCGTGAAGTGTACACCAGGTAGATCATGACTTTGGGAGTTATGAAATCGCTAGGATGCACCCTTCAGCTCGGCATACATCCAATACACCACGCAACACTTATTAATTTCCACTTTTACAATTGGTTCTGTTATTCTCGCATTCATCTCCCACCAAAATACAGCGGGGTGGGCGGTAGCGAGCAGTGTGGAGCAATTCTAAAAGTTGAGATTTTATTGAAATACAGTGATGTATGCCGACATCACCACAAGCGCGGTGTAACTTAGGTTACCGTTCTCTGCACGTACCGGGGCTAAGCTAAACTATGTCGTTAGTGTAGTAACGTTAAGTGAGGTTTCTTCTCGGGATACTTTGATTTTCGTTCACGTTATATACACAGTGACATATTCCACCCTGTCTATTTTGGGGGTTTATGCCTCTCCTTCTCTGACCTTTGCTTTCAAATCCTAGCTCACCTCTGCAGGAGTAAGAACAAGAGCTTAGCTAGTTATCTCTTCTGCGCTGCCAAAGGGCACGTAGGAGAAGACTGTCTTATTAGTCTGTTAACGTTAGCTTACACCCAGGTTAGCTAGCCGGGTTACACTGACAGTTGTATGAGGGAGGACGTGGCAAAGTAACAGCGAAAAAAGAGACTTTACCGCAGTCGGTTGCGTATTCTTCCCACTCGGAAGGCGAGCTGCATCCATGTTTGTGCAGTTCACTATTAAAGAAAGTGAGAGTTGAGAAATACTCGGTGGAAAAGATTGCCCGACACAGGTAGAGTAGTGTGAGCGCTAGCACAACAGCCCGGCTGGCAGGTGCCATGTTGTGCTTCATGTGTGACGTGAAAGCGGAAGCTGCGGTAATGTAGTTCCACGCCGCACACGCCCCCTCGCGAGTCTTCGGGAAACGAATTGCAGCTGTAGAGGTCGATGAAACTACATTTCCTTTAATGCTCTACGGCGGATCCAGGAAATCGCGATCATTTCAAAGCTGGCGGTCGTGTAGTTGCTTGCTATGTGCATCAAGTCAAACAGGATAACATACAACTTCCGCTAAAAAAAAAACAAATTCGAAATAAAACCGAACATTCTGTACGTAAAATCAGGGTTGTAGTGGAGGGTAAACCAAAAATTCGGTTCATCTCCGTTTAATCTTATACAAATCTTAATGATTTAATTGTAGAAATTATAGCAAGTAGTATCAAACTGATCAAAGTTACACGAATACAGAGTATTTTCTTCAGATATTAATTATTTTCTGAATAAAATGAATTTGTATTCATATTGGTATATAGTTGTTTGCGCTATCAGGATCACCGAGTGGAGGTCAGGTTTACACACCTCTTAATTTACTTCTATATCACTGATTAAGTCCCAAAAACGAAGAATATATGTAAAGACGAATATGTACTTTGTTGTTGTTGTTTTTTTTAAATCCCCAAATGTCCATTTCACAACACATATTTGTAGCCAAGTAAGCCAAGCCAGGTAAAATGCCATATAGGGCTGCCATAAATGCACAAAGAAAGATTCAGTCACAAAAGATGCAAACCGTTCCTTGGCTGGTGCTGAGTGACACATTTTACGCTTTTATTTTGAAGGCAAAATCGTCTTACTTCCGGCTGTATTCTCGGGAATTTGCTGGATTGTCATAGCTCTCGTTGCTTGCTAGAAAAAAATGGGTAAAGGGGTCCTCAGGTGTGTTGAATGTAACGAGAAGGCAACGGAGCTGCACAGGGATTACAGTAACGGGATCCTGAAGATAACCATATGCGTACGTTAGCTATCAACAACCTCAGTTTTGAGCTGTTTGGTTGACGTTTGTGTGTGTAACGCTAACTAGAAGTGGGCGGTTTAAGTTGGCGCTCCATTGTAATCTAATTTATCTTGTTACTCCTATCTAAAACGAATTATTTCGAGGTATATCTAAATGCACATGCTCAACGGAGGAAGTTGTACGTCCATAGAATCGTGTCGTGTTGCATGTGTGTTGTGAAAGCCTCCGACTTGTGTCACCAATGTGTGTATTGGGACAAAGCCCTCCCTCACAGTTCAGAAGGCCACTTTTTATTTCCAAGTTAATTTTTTTTGCAAATATAATGAATCATTCTTTAGCAAAAGTACAGTTTACATTACATTCGACCTTTTTGTCCAAATACTGTATAATCCACCAAATAGCACTTAAAACCTCAATTTTTAGAATTGTTGCACACTGCCTGCTACCGCCCACCACAGTGTATTTTGGTGGGAGAAGACTGTGAGTAACAGACGAAGCACTTCTAAAAGTTGACATTTTATTGAAAAAAGTGTTTCTCAATGGTGATTATATGTGGCTCCTGTCGATTCAGAAAAGGTGTGGAGTCGCATTTTTTGGGGGTATACACCTTTGCCAATAAGCAAGGTCACATTACATTGCCAGATTTTTGAATGGACTGTGGTGGTATGTGTCAGGGCTTTAGTTGATGTTGCCTGTATGTCTGACCTTGCAGGACTCCTGCCAGAAGCCAGTGGACAAGTACATAGAATATGACCCAGTTATCATCCTGATTGATGCAATTCTGTGCAAGACCCAGGCATTCAGACACATTCTGTTCAACACAAGCCTGAATGTAAGTAACCTAAACTATTTTAATGGGAATTGAACCGCTAACCATGACAGTGTTGGTGCCATGATCACAGATCCACAGGACCACGTTGTATGGTTATTCATCCATGCTCTCGTTCATGTACATGTGTGTGTGTTTTTCCTCAATCGTCTCTCCAGATCCATTGGAAATTGTGTGTGTTTTGCCTGCTGTGTGAGGCCTACCTCAGGTGGTCTCTGCTCCAGGGCTCTGAGCAGAGCAGTGACCCTGCTGACATCATCAGGTACACCAAAGAATGGGACTTCTATGGCATGTTTGGATTGGCTGCTCTTGGTAAGATAACAGGACTGAACAGAAGTTCAACTTTATATCTATTTTAGATATAATTAGAATCAGAATTATACTGAATAAGATGAGGTACATGGAATAAATTGAGTGTTAGAGAGCCTACATTCTTGTGGCTGACATTGTCATGGGCCAGATCTGAAGTATATGAATAGAAATGGTGTTTACAGACACATTGATTTAACGGTTAGGATGCAGAGGGTGAATCTTACGACTGGTTGAAATGGCTCTGTTCAATGTAATACCCACACGCTTTTGGTAGATTGTCCTGTTGGTCAACTCAGCTGTTAAGTGATGAATTCCTAGTAGCAGGCTACTTTTTGTCATTAACTGATGCCTTTTGTGTTATACTTATCATTAACAGTTACATTTACCATTATATACATACTGCGCCATTTAATGTACCTGTCTGCCACAACATTGTTTGTGGGTCCCTGACATCTCTATTCATACTTTAGAGCTCTCAGCGTTCTGCGGTGGTGTGCTGGGCTTCCTTTGGGTGGTGGTGGGCTACCTGCAGGGTGAGAAACTGGAGCTCAGTCTGCTCCTCAGAGCCCTGCTGCTCTCCTGCTATGGCAAAGTCCTCCTCATCCCGGCTGTCATCTGGGAGCACGACTACTCCCCGCTCTGCCTGGGTCTCATCAAACTGTTTGTCCTCACCTCCAACTCGCAGGCTATCAGAGGTAGGAGAACAAGTCTGTTTAATGACGACCAATCCGGCGACTACAGTGATGGGTGTCATTCATTCAAGTAACATTTTGAGGTACCAGCAGGTGGCAGCTCTCTCGTGTTTGAAAAAAACCTGGTCCTGCTCCAGTGCTATAGGCTGCAGACAACCCAAACATTGAGAAACAAATCCATTACAGAACAATTTTTTTAGCCCTCATTTCTCTGATGAATGTTTCCAGAGCTGCTTGATGACAAAGGTGTGAAACAACCAGTCGGACCCATTGTGTTTGGCTGCTAGCCTGTGAGCTGTGAACAATGAGGTGTTGTGGAGTGACTTATGGTCTAGTGCTCTGATGATGGCTTTCAGTACGTCATATTAATCAAGTGACAGTACATCTGACGCCAAAAATTGTGCCACAGGTACTGCTTTATTGTGTGCTTTTTACTGGGTGTCCAAAGAGTTTTAGAATCATAGGGATTAGTAACTCCAGACTTTTTGGAGGCAGTGGAAAAAAGGGTGTGCTTGAAACCTCACAACCTTCTGCCCTCTCTTTTTCCCCTCCTCTCATTCTCTTCTCCTCCAGTCATCCTGAACGGCAGCAGACGTCTGTCGCTGATGGCGGTGTGTATGGGCCTGCTGTCGGAGACCTGCACGGCCCAGGCCTTCAAGAGGCTTCCCAGGAGCGTTCTGGACTTCTTGGCATTCGAATGACCGGCACAAGACTCCCACTTTGCCGCCTGACTCAGGCAAAGGTCGACTAGCTCAGGGACTAACAGGGGATTGAGGATGCAGGACCCTAACCTCTCAGACGTCACTGCTTTGTCCAGAGTGAGGCGGTTTTCAACAATCCTTCGTCGCTCTGCTGTTTCTGCACTGCACTTCCCAGAGATCACCTGTCAATGCAACAGTGTGTCCTGCACTGTGATTTTTCTGGATTTGTGTGTGGAGTTTGAGTTTCTGTAGGTGGCGCTCTTTTCTTTGTCTGTTCAGCCATGGTGGCTATTGCTGCTCATGCTAACTACCCAGTTCTTCTTCTATTTATTCCAAACAAACCGGAAACATAAAATGCCTCACTTCAAGGGTGTTTTCCAGAAAAGACTGACCTGACACCGGGTGGTTTAGAGCAGCAAATGTAAAAGCGTTCATGAACTGGCTAGAGGTTGAATCACTGTTGTGTTATCAGAAATATAGAGTAGCAAGATGTCTATGAAAATGTCACAGATTATTACTTTAAACTGTGAGGCACTCTGAGAGCTTCAAATACTATTCTGAGCACAAGAAAACAGGCCCACCTCTTGGCTGACCTGGAAAAGTTATGGAATTCCAAAAATGGAAAAAAAAAAGTTATGGAAATATGTGCATATAGTTTTGGAAATGTCATGGAAATTTCAACAAAAAAATTCCTGCCTGTGAAATGTTTAATGGTTCAGCTTGGCTGCTTGTTGATCCACTTCCCTTTGAGGAATAAAAAGCCAGATCAGAAATGTCCTGATAGTATCGGTCCTAAGAGATAGTTGTAGCCAGAAATAAGACCTGGGATATTCACGTCACATATTCAACTTAAAAAAAATGTGATTTTCCCAACAGAGACTAGGACAAATATCAGTCGTGGAAATTGCACTATATGTCATGGAATAGTCTTGGAAAAGTCATGGAATTTTATTAGCAAAAAGGTCTAAATTACTGTGAAACCAAGTCTAAATCTTTGGCCCACTTTTTAAGAATGACACAAACAAAGACCTTGAGGTTGTCATTAGGCGACAGCCAGTTCTCTGTTTGGACGGGAATCAGCCAACACTCTACACATTCCTTAGCTCATTGGTGAAAATTGAAGAGAAATAGTTGGAATACCAGACTGGATCCCTGCTGAAAAAGAGATTTGATCACATTCGGTCACATTGGCGTTTAAAGATTATATATGAAGCGATTGCTTTTTGTGATGATTGTGATGACTTTAACAACCCGTCCCTGGAAAGCAACTCCTCTTAAGTATACCCATTATTTAATGCCATGCTACAAGCTCATAGATAGGGCTTGGTCTAACTGATAGAAGTTTTTGAAGGCCGATACCGATATGTTTGGATTGAAGCTGTTGATAGCTGATATTTTGTGCCGATATTCAGTACTGTTAAATTTGACAATTCATTCAGTGTTTTCCCCAGAATGTTATTCTTGCTGGGGGGGAAGCCTCTGAAACAGCATTTAGGGCATCATGGGACACTAACATTTAAACATTGAAACCCAGACTAGTGAAATAGTTTTAGGCAGGGTCCACAAATCCTCCCACACCACACTGGGATGATTTCTCTGGTCAGACATCAGAAATAATAAACATATTCACTAGCGCTGTGGTCGGGGAGGAACCCTGATCATGTTGCAGATAGATAACATGATAATTTAACCCCAGGGAACCCTAGTGCGAATCATGTGTATCCATTCTACTGAACTAAACACCAACTCCACCTACTGCTGCTGGAATGCGGCATGTGTGTCTGTAAACACGGCGATGCCAGTAAACCAAACATCCTAATTAGACCAAATGTCTGTGGAATGAGGCCCCCTGGAGCCTTTGCAGGCGTTATAGTTTTGTTATGATGAACTGCTACAAAGCCAGACACACGAGAAGAGAAAGGATATATTTCTTTCTGAACAAAACCAGCTGCCCTGGCAGTTCTAACAAAGGACTCACGAGATCCAATACTAATGAAATTGTCTCACGCAACTATCATAAAGTTGAATATTCAGGGCTGCACTATTAACAGTGCTTAAATGTAGCATTTTTAAACTTTAATATATCTTTCAAAATAACTGATAGTTTCTCAAAATTAAGATCACATTTCTCCTAAGCCCTGTTGCTTCTATAATTAAGGAAAACCTGTCGAGTGAGTTTTCCAGGACACTTGCATCCTCCAGTGTGAACATGCATGCATGTGCTGCCTGTGCACATGCTTACAGGTCACTGCAGGCCTGCGAATAGCTGAGCTGACAGCACACTATTGTGGAATGTTTGGTTAAGTGTCCTCGCCCTGGGTGGATCTCTACGAGGAGTAACCCAGTATGGATCACCTCCTCCGATGGTTTCAGAGCATAAACGATCTCTACCGACAACTCCGAGTATCTCGTTCTGCTATCTCGTTCTGCTCAGCGTTTTGATAGCAGCACATATAGCATTCCAAAATGCTATATATCCATTTTTATAAAAGTATTACATCATAGTATATCGACTAGGTCCGGCATCAAAGACATTTTGTAAGCAAAGGTCTTAAGACTGACTCAAAACTTTCTTAGTAACCCATTGTGTGTCATTTTCTAAGAGTAGGTAGCAGTTTTTTCATATGGTTGATACATAATATACAAAAAGATTTAGGAATTATATTGACAACCACCTAATGCATGATGTGTCCTAGTGGAAGGTAGGGAAATGGGAGAATCGGCTTGTCTAGGTCGATAGGGGTTTTTGAAGTACTAATGTTGATGTTTTTGGTTTGAAGCTGCCGATAGCTGATATTTTATGCCGATATTTAATGTATTTAAAGGTGCAGTAAGTGTGTTTTTTACTGTCCCATAGCACAAAATGACCATAATCTATCTGCAGGCGGTTATTGATCATTACCAATGACTACCATTACTTGGCCAGATGCTGAGATTTCACTGCGCAAGCTCTTTTTCAGCCCATAAATTGACACAGACACTAAGACAAAATTTTAGTAACTCGTCCCAGTCCGAATAAACTTGAAAGCAATTTAAAATTTTTCTTGTGTGTATAAAAAAAAATCCAATGCCAGTCTGCCCCAATCTACAGGTTCTCTAGATTCGCCAATTGTTGCCTAATCATGTAGATTCAAGCTGGGGGGCTTTCTTTAACTTTAACTCCAGACTCTGATTTCCTAAATCTCCATTTAAACATTTAAATAATTTCAATTTTGGCTTGCTTTACTGTTTTTATTTTCCTTTTTTGGGGGGGATATCATATATTTATATATTTTTTGGGGAAATAAACAGATGAATCACTGTTAAGAATTTAATTTCATTTAACCTGCTAACAGAGCTCCTGGACCAAATCTTTGTGAACAAACCCCCCTGAGAGAGTTTCTAAATCTGGAGTCCAGGAAGTGTTTGGTCAATTACTGTAGCATGCAGTGGTTTTGACTTCTGAGTCAGACTAATCACATTACTTTAACATAAGTCATCTCGCAGCCATTTAAAAACCCACCTCAACTCAATTTACCCACATAGTACATCAGAGTAAGTAGCAAAATGATGCATGTTATACGCAGATATGGGGAAGCACAAATTAATACTTTTGTGAAAAAATGAATACTGATTTTTGTGCATTGGTTATTTTATTTCATGATTGCAGGAAATTGCTTTTGTCACACTTTACTCTTGCAACTGAATTAATTTGCACAAAGTAGCCCTTCTTTGGCAATCAAAGGCCAAAGCATATTTCAAAGAAGAGGGGGG
Organism: Gephyroberyx darwinii; assembly: GCA_900660455.1. Lineage (NCBI taxonomy): Eukaryota > Metazoa > Chordata > Actinopteri > Trachichthyiformes > Trachichthyidae > Gephyroberyx > Gephyroberyx darwinii. Next base: position 7,172 of record CABFOQ010000371.1, on the reverse strand, counting down.
GGGTGCTGAATTGACCTATGGCGTACAATTAATATCCCAGGAAATCTATTGAACCATGACCACTGTTTGAGTAAGATAGAGCAGTCCGACACGGGTCTGTTGTGAACTGGCATCACTGGGCTGAAAAGAACACCACACAAAGAAAGTCATGGAGCATAATAGAGCAGGATCGTACTGTAATCTAATCCCTATTGTGCATTGTAAGTGTACTCTGTAAAACCTTGAATGAATGAAAAGTACTGGTATTCGTCTTTGAACACTAGTCTTCAGAGGCGTGTGTGGTGTTGTGATGCACAGTCTCAGCCTAGTTGCCTGGTCTAGTTCCCCAGTCCTGCCCCTCACTGTGGAGTGGGAGGGAGTGACGTGAGCCTTGGATTTGCTCTCTCCATCAATCTGCCCTGATCTCCTAACAGGTATTCAAATGGCACAGAGGGAGATGTGCTGCAAAGCTGTCTAAAACAAGGGACGCCTTCACACAAGGAAACCATCTAAAGTCTTATTAGGTTTTAAAATGAGTGATTCTTCTAGATCTCATTCTCTGTTAGGGTTAGATTGATAAATGGGGCCGATATTAGCCTTTTATTAAAAATATATCAGCCAGTCCGTGTTGTCCACCTCTAATGTGATGTGAATGTGAAGTTTTAATCAAAAAACAAAAGTAGGAGTTAATGAGGAGTTTTGGTGTCCTATCATGGTCTAAATGTTGTTTCAGAGGCTTTAACACCCTGACAAGAATTAAATTCTGAGGGAAACACTTTTTTTTTTGTTTTATTTCTTAAATTGCTATGAAAATACATGGTCAAATTTTAGGATTTTGAATATTTGCACAAAATATTAGTATTGGCCTTAAAAAAACCAAACATCAGTTGATCCCTTGCAGAGTCATATCAAGGTGAAGGTGTTAAGAAATCCAAATGTTAAAAACCAAAATGCAATATTGCTTAAATGAATTAACTAGCACTTTTATTTTTCTACAAAAATCCAAAGCATTTGAATGGACGCAGCTTCAGTCGAAAACATATCGGTATCGGCCTTCAAAACCCTTATCAGTCAAACCTTAACCTCTTGCAGTTTTTAACTTCTTTCTTTGGGAGTGTTTAGAGTTTGTCTGCACTGATAAGAGAAAGTAACTAAATCATCTTCTTCCCTTATTGACTACCTTTCCCATCAACCATCCCTCAGCTGAATCGGTTTATTCGGTGTTTAAAGAGCACATTTTACTTTTTACACTTGTTAAATTTAGTCTGTTCCGGGCACGACCCATTTCTTCAATCCCTACGGGAAGCTTGCTGAGACTTTTAAACAGTATCCCGCTATCATTAGGCTTGAGGAGCTGGTACATCAAAGCCATCGCATGCTGCAAGAACAATAAATTATGCCATTAAGTGTGCTAACGTGGCAGCTGTAACACCAGAATGCAGATTGGTGCGTTTAAATGCAGGTCAGGGTGTGTGAGGCTTCCGGGTGCAAAGTAAAAACTGGGGCATCAGAGAGTGGAACAAGATTGCTGCATTTGGTCTACAGCCGTTTAACAAGGTGCGACTGATATGGGATCTTGAAAAGTTGATACTGATGTTTCTGGGTTGAAGCTGCTGCTAGATGATATTTTGTCCTGATATTCAGCATGTGTAAATTTGACAATTTTCATGCCAAAAAATGTATATTCAGTGTCCCCACCCCCCTGGGTTGTTTTTCTCGTCAGGGTGGAAAAGCCTCTCACAGCATTTAATTAAAATTCTTAGAAGTGGGTTAGCAGCTCAAACGTGCAAAGAAAATCAAACACCAATAATTAAATGAGTAGTTTCTGTCCTGTCAAGAGTGTAAATCAAAGTCACAAGTAATTAGTAGCCAAACAAATAATAAAATGGGATTACAGAGCATGTAAACGTGATTTGTGTGTGAATCTATGCATTTTTTGAAATCCACATCAGCGACTCAATGTGTCTAATGAAGCAGCACTCACAACGTGAAAAGTATGCAGTCATTTTATTAAATCCAAATCAGTATAACAGCTATGATACGAGAGCGTCAAAACTATCGTCCAGGAAACAGTAGTATGGTCATTCACTGCTAAGAGACCAGCAACCAGGAATGGGTGGGGAAACAACATACACAGCCTTCACATATGAATTGTTCTCGTCTATGGGAGACAAATAAAATACATTGATTCACTAGATTTCATGAATGATTAGATGGATGAATTATATATAAATGAATGATAGATGGATTACACTTGTAGGGGGAATTATAATCTGAAAATGTCTGAAGAATAGTGTCATTGCTAATAATTCAGTATAAAGATAAGGCTCTCATGTTCATACATTTTATCCATGACTTTCATTGGGGGAGGTTAAAAGAAGCTAAAAGCAAAAGTGGTTTTCAGATCATTGAAACGCAGCAAATCCACAAGGCCACCTCAGCACAGATCAGCACGTTAAATTAAAGATCCACCCACGAATCCACTTGGGGTGTTTTCATACTTGGGTCGATGGCTCCAGTCTGAACCAGAGATTGGTGTTTAGACGGGGGGAAAAAGCAGATGCTTGGCGTTCTTAGATCGATTTTTGTTAATTTAGTGCCGTGACTCTTTTCACAATGAGCACCAATTGGACTGACACCAAAACCTGATGTATACCATGTTTTAAATAGTATCAACCTATCAACCTCCATTGTACCTGTGCAGGAAATATCTTGATGTGACGTTGTGTCACGTCTATGATGGCAATGCAAGGTACATCACCAACAGCTGTTTTTATACAAAGTGTTTTAGGGTGGATTTTTTTTAAGGGTGGAGATATGTCCATAGTTTCTAACTAGGAGCCAATAACACAAATGATAACATTGTGTTACAATAGATTGTCATCAGATGAAATAACCACACATCTTAATTATCACAAACGAATAAAAAAGAAAATCTTTAGTTTGTAGATGTAGGTTATACACACCCGTACCATTCAACTGCTAATGGTGCACATGATATTTGCTGGTGTACAATTTAAGGCTCCTTTCTTAGACGTTTAACGGTTTTGCTGAAGTTAGTTACAGTATCGCCACTGTACACGGCACACCATACGCCTGTATAATAACTTAAATATTCAGATAGGTACAAGTATTGGGGATTGAACAGACAGAACAGCCACAGGCAAGCACAAAATAATCGCTGAAGACACTTCAAACGTTTGAAATAGTGAGGAGTGTGTGATTTAGCTCGTCTTGCAAATGCCGTTGCCAATTTAAAGGCTGTTAAAACTGGTTGTTCAAACGAGTGTAACTCAAGTCAAACATTAGAAATCGTTTTCAGGTATGTTTTTGCCCAGATCTGGAATAGTAACGTAGCCACTGGTCTGGGATCTGAAGGTTTATTAAGGCACTAATTGTAGTTGTGGAGACTTCCAATGAAAGACCTGGGTCATGTCCTGATTAAATACTTGATTAGGGGCATTTTTGCAACCTAGGAAGAATCTAGATGGCAGTCATACGCCAAGCAATTTCAGTCCAAAAGGTCATCTGAATGATTTCTGATTTCAACTAGCATCCAGACCCAGGTCTACCCTAGTTTCACATTGTAGATGAATAAGACTGAAGAGTGATGGGGATGCTGGCTGACACTGAGGGGCTTGTGGCTGTATGTACAAAATGTTAGGTTCATTAACCGTGGCCCCGTCCAGACAGAACAGATCCATGAGAAATAACCTAGAAAGCAAACATTCAATTGAATTCAACAGGTGATGGTGGAGCTAACGCCACCGTCTTCTAAATAGGCATCTTCTTAGTTTTCCGGATCTATTCAAAAGCCAATAAATACATTGTGGAAATGAAAAGGGTCACTTTTCGGATTTAAAAGTGACAAGATAGGTCACTTTCCATACAGTTGATCGCATTAAGAGGCAAAGAAGGCATACTACCCTGGACGTTTTCATTTTTCATATGGATGGTTAAACTCTTTACACCACATGTGGCAGCTATGCCAGTGTCGACTAAGTATGAGGTTTTGTTCAACATGGCAGTTAGTGTAGCCATATTTTCCTTTTCACCGCTTTTAACACATTCAATGTGCGAATCCTGTGATGTTTTACAATGAAGCATCTAAGTTGGATTTCATTTGTCAATCACAGATGTCCATCTGACAATCAGCACGTGAAGAGAAATCAAAACCATGATTACAACGCAACTTAAAGACTTCACTGACATTTGAGGAAATTGGCCAGTTGGTCAACTTACCCTTTCCAAGTTACACTAGGAGCACCACCAAAACCATCTCTCCTGTCTGGTAGACATCTCTGTCCTGTGCACATGCTAGCACATTAGAATACAGTATATTAAAAAGGCAGCTAGCCTTAGCATCTAATGTAAGAAGATAAGACCTTTTAGTAACCCAGAAGCTCTCCTCGCATAAATGGTAAGTGGACCAACAGGACACTTTCAAAATAACACTATTCTTAGAGAAGGGCATAGGTCCTCTCTAGCGAACCTCTTTTAAAAGTGTCAACCTGTTTCTCCTGATACTTGTGTCACAATGGTAGGGCCCCCTTGACAAACATTCCTCGAGACATCAAAATTACGTTTTGTAGCCAGTAACTAAAATCAAACCATTTGAGAGAAGCTAAGCTAGGTGCATTTTGTTCTAGCAGAATAAACATTGCATTGTTTGGTTCCTTAAAACCCTCAATACATTTCATTTTGAGTGTTGTACTTTCTTTGGTTTGTGTTCCACGAGCGCACAAATTGTGGACCAGTCTACAAACATATAATGTCAGACGATGTATACAGGCTATAGACACAACATCAACGCGTTTCTAAACCATGTCAATGTGATGCTGGGTATTTTACAGAGTAAGGTAGAGTAAGTAGAGTAAGGTATGTCTGTGGCTCTGGTGATACAACAGCTGCTTTGTAATGTATCTTGGTGTTGCATGCTAGGGGTTCGGCTGAGACCTAGCTGTGCAGGGTTTAGATACTATGGAAGACTGCACAGACTGTTCTCATATGTAACAAACGGAATAATATTTGCACATCCAAATGTCTGGGCCAGTGGCAGGATACCCAAAAAAACCAAAGACTCTAAAGTAATGCTGCCTTTGTGGAGTTTTTTTGTGCAACCAAATGCGGATTTCAACGGGCATGCAAAGAGATCCACAAAGGCAGCATTATTTCACTGTACTGGTAACTATTTCTCCTCTCTTGTTGCATACGATGAAGGCAAGAAGACTTGCTTTGTAGTCACAATCTTGTCAGTGACAAATGTTTTCTAGAAATGGAAACACTCTCTGACTGAAGTTTTAGGACGAGACTAGACTGGTTAAACAAGGTTTGTAAGTAATACCTCTGAGCCTCTTAACTGCCTTAGGCCAGATGCTGCAGGGAGCGTGTTGCTAATACAGACTCTGTTAAGTTCTGCATGTGAGATATAGTGGGAGTAAACACATTGGACAGTACCCTGTATTCAAGTGGTAATGGCTACAAGGTTTAAAGCTGTAACCATGTGTTCACACTGCAAGTAACATGATCAACAAGCCACTGGAGGTCTTTTAATTTCCTCCAGAGCTGGGCGATCGACATGTGAGAGAAAATGTTATCATGGTCATTGGCCGCCAACAGCCAATCATATATCCATGTTTCCTTCTTTCCCTACCCATGTGATCTTCTAGTTCTCGCCAAAATGTTCTCCCTCTTAAAATTATCTTAAAATTTAAAATCTTAAAATTATGCTTGGAGAACGGTTGCATCCGCCCTGAAATAATCATGATTTTTTGGTTTGTTTTTTAATAGCTAATTAGATAGCTAGCTATATCACCTCATCAAAACAATGTAACGTTTTGAAAGGCCATACAATACAGTGAAAAATACATGATTTGCCTGTTCAAAACTTTGTAGCTGCAGAGTAGACCACTACATAGAAGCAATTGCAGCTACTCGCATCGCCCACAATCGGTCAGAATACAGCGACCCTGCAACAGAGTTCCTCGTAGTGTGAACACATGGTAGGAGCTTTCAGCAGAAGGTTGAAGGAAGTACGCTATCTGGGCTCCCAAGTTGGTTTTGCACCTATGCAAAAACAGCCAAAGGTGTTTCCAGCATTTTTGAGCATTTCACATTTTCAGAGCGAACGTCTGCTCCAGCTAAGCTAGAAAGCAAAAAAAGTGAAGTCTGCACACCCATACATAAACATCACGTGTTCATACACTTTTCCACTGCATACAGGTGTGAGGACTCCTTCTTCCTGCATCCTCTGGGGTCTGAGAATGTCTGTCCAGCCCTTCAGGAGGTTTGACGAGTGTATGATTCGTTCACCACTTGAAGCAAAAGTAACACTCTGGTCAGTCAGAAGCCCAGCTGGCTCAGCTGGAAAGCCCTAAAAGCTGATAGTCTCTTTTTTTTCTGCCAACACTGATTGCAAAGTTCAGAAATCCCATTCTCTGTGTTCACTAATGAAGTCCCATTTTCTGGGATTTCCAACCCTGTAAATGCAATAATACAAGATAGAGCTGTGGAGTCCTCTCTCCCACCCGGGTCGCGGTACAAAAGGTTCGTAGAGGATAATAGAGAAAGAAAAAAATATCATATTATTTATATTATATAATAAATAATCAACCTTTGCTTATATCTTAATATGTAAAAAAAAAAGTTCTGCCAAAAAGGGGTAATTGGCTAGCAAAAAAACACTTGACATACAAGTGTTAGTAGAGCGGTTTATAAAATGTATTGCCTAATTTAAGATGTATGCAGTCTTGGAGTCTTAGAATAAAATAATCCAACTCCTGAGTATTTCATAGGGGGATAGCGAGCCTCTTGTCAAAACACCAAAGTGCTCAGTTCCATACTCTGATGTAGCACCTGGTCACGCTGCAAAAAAAGCAATGCGAGCAATTCTGCAGCACAAGCAGGGGTATATTTCACCTGAGGAGGAGTGAAAGTGTATCTGGAATTGCTGCATTGTACTTCTGTAGCCTGATATGGTAAGTCGATACCACAAGCTCCCGTCCCTAGTCAACCACTCCCCCACTCGGGGCCTAAAAGGTTTCCAGAGCCAGTTCTGGAAGCTGCTATAAATGTTCCTTCAGGTCAACCCGGTCTTTTACCCGCCAGATATCCACCCGTCTGCATAAACGTCCGTTGGGAATGAACGGCCTCAGATGGTGACGTGAAAGGAGTCGTGAAGCCAGCTGCCTTCC
>CABFOQ010000370.1:4072-14132 GCA_900660455.1 Gephyroberyx darwinii | reverse complement strand
GACACTGGCTTTTGAGGATCCCAGTGCCTTCCGGGTGAAGAGTCTAGGGGAGCTTATCCGTGCCCTGGGGGTCTTCCAGCTCTGCTCTTTCCCTGTCCTAGTTAACAACTGTGGGAAGGTGAGTCCTTATATCTGTTTCTTTTCTTAGTGCCTCCCTGGCAACCCTTTAACAGGAACGTTGTTAGGGCACTGACTTAAGTTGATTATACTATGGCACACCTTGTAAGTCTCTGGTTAAAAGCCACAAATGTCAAAGTAAAATGAGAGTGAACTGAAAGGGAGCAGCAGATGGAGAATTCGTATCATAGATGCATGTCAGTATGACTTTCCCTCCTTCCCTCCCCCCATGTACACTTACATAGTATTCATTCATTAAACTCTTTCAGCTGATGTCCATAGCGCGGACCCTCCTGGGGAAGAGGGGCTTCTCCTTGCTGCTGCGACCCTCTGTGTACGCCCAGTTCGTGGCCGGTGAGAGCGAGAGCGAGATCGCCCAGTCCACAGAGAAGATGAGCTCCCTGGGGCTGAGGCCCATGCTGGCGGTCCCCATCGAGGAAGACCTGGGGGAGGGCACCGGGTACGACAACATATGGCTCTGAGCAAGGGAAGGGAAGGGGTACACTTTAGTGTAATCCAGTGCACATCATCTCTGACCATGATCCATATTCATAGTTATCATAGTTTATGTACCCAATAGCCAGATTTTCTCCATATCATGATGGAGAGGAACATGTCAGTTCCTACCCCTCGCTGTTTAAAGATAATGTCGTTACCACCACCAGGGAGCAGAGATATGACGACAACATGGTGGCCATGTTGGAGTGCGTGCGGATGTCCCACAGCAATGCCTGGAGCAAAGACCCCATGATGCAACTGAAGATCACAGCCCTGCTCAGCCCGGAGCTGTGTGTAAGGCAGCTTTTACCCCCTCTTATAGGACATTACTATCCAGGACATTCTCAAGAGCAAATGTGTCATATAATTACTCCTACTGCGTAAGAGGTGTCAAGGAGGTCATTTTTAAAATAATTTCCGAATGATAACTTTTGAGAGACGGACCTGTAACCTGTAATATTTACATGTGTTTTGGAGGAAATCTAGTCGTTACATTTCCAGGTTTTTCAAGGGCACGTGGGACCCTTGACACCTGGGCAAAAAGGGTAGTTGAATGTGGTCCGAATATGTGGGGAGAAAAGATAAGAATCCACATGTAGAGTATGTAATGTGCCCACAGCTGCCAATTTTCTCAAACTGTTGCACAGTGCGGTTCATGTCACGTCGATGCAGATTGTCTATTTGCTGTCTATTTGCTGCCTGTATCAAGGTAAAACTCACAACCCTCCTCTCACAACAACCATACGACCTGGATCTCCTAGTCAGAGCTATGGATGGAGAGGTAGGTCTCCGTTACGTCAGTCTCTGTTCCCATTACTTTCTATGCACATGCACATCTTCGTGATGATGACTCCTGACCTCCTGCCCCAAAATTGCCTTTCTCAGCCAATCAGCTTCCCCGGTTTGGATGTGAGCGAGGCTGCCCACTTCCTCTGTGGCCTGCAGAGACTCAACAAAATAGCGGAGGTACTGAGGGATCATGGGAAATTTGCATCATAGAGTTGCGTCATATCAAGCCAAATTGTTTTGCATCATCGACACCGTTTCTGATCCTTTGTGTTTTCTAAGGCCAGCATCGGCAAGGTCCGAGTTCTGGTGGATGCAGAGTACACATACATGAACCCCGCCCTCTCCCTTGTCACCATGGCGATGATGAAGAAGTTCAACCGAGATGGCGCCTGGATCTGGAACACATACCAGTGCTACCTAAAGGTCTTTTTTTCCTCTTTTCTTGCTTTACAAATATCAGAACACATCTCTGCACATCTCACATCTCACTTCCTTCCCCAAATGGTGAGAGTATTATGCAAGTACAAAGCCAGATGAGCCTCTGATAAAATAACCAGTAAGACTAATCAAGACTGTCTCTCAGGAGTCCAGGTCTCTCCTGCTAGAGGCCCTCCATCTGTCCAACGGCGAGTCTTTCTGTCTGGGAGTCAAGCTGGTGAGGGGGGCCTACATGGACAAGGAGAGAAAGCTGGCCGAGAAAGAAGGCCGTCCAGCCCCCATCCACGAGTGCTGGGAAGACACCAATGACAGGTGGACCATATGGGGGGTGGACAATATGAATTTGACCAATGCACTTACACTTCCAACTTGTTGTGTTCGTTTTTGGTGGGGATGAAAATTAAAGGCTCAATGAAAACAGTTAATTTGACCTCAGTGAAAATACCCAGCTGGATAACCAATGATTTTTGACTGTGTACTTGGGACTCCAAGTACACAGACCTACTTCATCTGTTGACTTGTATCTGTTCAGTTACAACGGCTCCCTGGATGTGATGCTGGAAGCCATCTCCCAGAACCCTCAGCGCCACCGGATCATAGTCGCCACGCACAACGAGGAATCCGTCAGACGAGCCGCCAAAAGGTTAAATCGCAAAAATCAAGCCTTTTTGAATCCAGCAGCCACTGCAATCAACAAAACCATTCACTTCCTGAACTGATCTTTATTCAAGTGTTGCTTCATGTTGTGTTTAATATCTGCCGTCTTCAGGATGGCAGAATTGGGGATAGACAAAGACGGAGGCTCGGTATGCTTTGGCCAGCTGCTGGGCATGTGTGACCACGTCTCCCTCACATTGGGTAAGCTGCCTCAACTCATGTGTGCTCACTTTTATGATCATTTTACATTTCTAGGCATTTAGCTGATCCTCTTATCTGGAGCATCGGCTAAATGCTAAATGCTACCTCACGCGTATAACGTACAATGCTTGAGCAAGAAGGGGTTTAGTGTCTTACTCAAGGACACTTTGACAGGACACATGGCTGGACAGTCTGTCTCGTCAGTCAGTCCCCCTCCACCCAAACTCTTAAAGTTTCTTCTTTAAAGCACCTCGTCTTTTAAGCATAAACCACAAAGTGGAGCTGCAATGGAGAAGAGCGCCCCATCCTCTGATTTGCCCAAATTAAATTCTGGTGTCGGGTATAGTGTCAGGCTTTCTCTCATGCTCCTCTCTTTCTCCTCCCTCCCTCCCTCCCTCCCCTCCATGCCATCAGCCCAAGAAGGCTATGCTGTGTACAAGTCGGTGCCGTACGGCTCGGTGGACGACACCCTTCCCTATCTGGTGCGTCGGGCCCAGGAAAACCGCACTGTGTTGCAGGGCATACGCAAGGAGAGGGACCTCCTGAGGCAGGAACTCCGCAGGAGAATCCGAGTAGGGCTGAAGAGAAGCAGCTAGGGACTCCGCTGAGCTCCTATCTGTAGACTGTGTTCTTGTTCAAGCGTGTCTAAAAACATAAAAAGCAGCTACAGGTTTAGCCCTGACATGAGCCTATTGACAACATAATGGAAACTCCTCCAAGGTTGTAAGGAGATTGAAGTGTTGTCATTTTTTTTTTTTTTGGTGTACCCGTTTTCCCTGAACCTCTGCCTTGTCTAGTTCTACTTCAGTAGTGATTTCCTACATTTTCCAGAATGCATTTTGACAACCCGCAGAGAACGGGTGTGAAGAAGTGGCGCCCCTTAATCAAAACTCAACATGTCTTGTGGCTGCATTGCATTCTGGTATATTGAGGCTGGAACTGGTGTCTCTACCTCTTCTACAATGGATTTCTCCCAATGTGATTTGTTGAACGCCAGTGCAAAATGGTGAGACTAGAAAAGAGCCCCTTGCTCTTTCTGCGGGACTGACACCAAAATCGGACAGCAACCGACGACCGCTGTGATGAAACATTTACCGAGTTGGATGGTCGCTGGGGCATTTGGTTAGCCATTGCCCGACAGACACTGATGCCTGGCTGATCAGAAACAACAAAGGCCAACATGCTTCACCTGAGCGTTCTCTTTCCTGATTGGCTGGACGGCGGTTCGGTTAGATCTGCAATCCGCTGCTTTTCCTAAGTGCCCGGAGATCTCCATAGGCGTTGTTCAATCTTCAATTTCAAGAATCACGCTCAAATTTAGTGCACGATTAAGTTCTGTTCTATCATCTTTCATGTCATATATATCTTATTAGTTCTACCTTGTTAGGGTACATTGGACTATGTGCTCAGACAGTACCACCATAGTGCTGCAGGCCAAGTTACTATCAGCTGCATATAGCTTTAGTCAAACTGCTAGTAAATAAAACTTAGTTCTTCTATGTCTAGAGATCATTGCAATTTTTACCACCTTAGATTCAAACTGTTTTGTGCACCAGTTGTCTGAGTCATTTTTCCACAATCACAATAAAGTTCTATGTTGCTGTAAGAGTAGAAGAGGGCGTGTCTTTTTTCTGTTTAGGTTCCTCCTTCTACCAAATGGAGAGAGAGGTGTGAGGTCTTTAACGCCTGTTCCTTAATAATCCTCTCCCAACACTAAACTGTGAACATATGCCTCATTATAGCTGTGACCCAAACGTGATGCTGTCCTAATAGCCTATTAGAGGACTAGCCTCCATTAACAGCCTATCTTAACTGGTCCTTAGACAGTAGAGTCTACATAGCTAGTATATTGTAGGTTTTCCAAAGCCAAAGACCTAAATTTATATCCCATATCATAGTAAGTAGCATCAAACTGATGCAGGGCGCTGTAGGCTTCAGAAAGCCAAATTTAAGACTTTTTATTTCTACCTGGAATTGAATTTGAGACCAATTTAAAAACCTAAATAAAGAAACTAAGCTGGCAAAACCAGCCTATTTCTGACTGAACTTACCGAATTAAAGTTGTGACGCTATAAAATTGGCAGTGTAAGAAAAATGACATGAAGTCCAATTGTGTTTAGTAAAGCAGATAGGATGCATGCTGTATTAAGAGTCTTATTTTAGACTCTCAAAATGACCCAGTCAAAGAGTTGAAGATTAGTAGACGTATTTTTACAAAACACCACTAGATTTCCTTCGTGCCAATTATTGTACTTTGAGCCATATTAATTTAAAAATGTAACAGCCTTTTTCACATTAACTGAACTGTTCCAGCTACAGGTAACAGTTTTAACTTGTTACTCTGAAATGTGTTAGTATATATCAATTAACTGATCCAGTTTTTGGTTGTCAAAAATCTCTTAATATTGTTTCTCTTGTACTTTGCCTGCTACAATTCCCAGATTTCCCACAATTCCCACTTATTCCCAGATGCACATGCCACTTTTCAGAAATCAGTAATGCACAAAACTATATAAAATGTTCGTGAAAAATGAAAAAAACCTCAGAACCAAGAATGTAACTAGGAAATTGTGGTATATAGAATATATATCAATGTTATAAAAAAAAAAACCCCAAAACAAACCAAACCAAAACCAAACAGCTCTTTAGACCTTACTAACGTTTGCAGACGCAGCCGAACAAAGAAAAAATGGCAATATTTCAAAGAAGGCTCAAAACACACAAATGTGTGACCAATGTTTATTTATTAGGTTATCAATGACAATACTTGACATCTCTGTTGCCTCACTGTACTGCCACAAGCCAGCCACACTGCAAATGACTATTATACAAATATCTTATAGCCTTAAAAATTCATTCAACATAACAAAAGGAGCGGGCAGTACTGGCTGGGCAATGGAGGGCCGACAGTCGGCAGGTTTTCATTCCAACCAATCATTACACCAGCTGATTTCACTGATCAGCACATCTTCAACCAGAGAGGAGGAGCTAACCAGTGAAATCAGCTGGTGTACTCTCGGCCCTCCATGTCACATAGTCGCCCACCCCTGCACTATGCAGATGTAGTAGGTAGGGCTTGTACTGTGATGACTCCCAGCCGTTTCAGGTTCAGGTGATGTAGTTTAGAGTCACAGAAGGGAGAACGGCAAACAGGCAAGTGCCAAGCATAGTAACCCAGGATGGAGATATGGAATGAAGACTAGTCGAGTTGGTGGGGTTGAGTTCTGCAAACTTTTCCAGCTCAGTAGTTGCTTTGATTCTGGTTTCTGTATCCACCTCGCTGGTAGCCTCCCTGGTAGCCTCCCTGGTAGCCTCCCTGGTAGCCCCCTTGGTAGCCCCCCTGGTAGCCCCCCTGTTTCTGCTGGTAACCCCCTTTCTGATCTGTGGACATGAGACAGAAGACAAGAGAGGAGTTGGTCAAGTCAAAACCTTGAGGTCAGACCTGCTTAAAATAAGATTCCTATTAGAAGAGATGCTAAGCAATGAGATGAAAAAAGATGACAAGTGTGATGCACAGCAACATCTGATGCCAAGCCATGGCGTCAAACAGGAGAGAATAAGGGCAACTTCAGAGGATGTCAGTAAAGTCAGGAGGGAGGGCTTTGTTTTCTTGAGAGAGCAGGGGATGGAGGCAAGGAAGGAAGGTGGTCAGGGAGGACTGGAGCTCAACTGACTCACACAGAAAAAACCCAATTGAAGCCATAATTAACATACATGTTAAGTGCTGAATGAAATACAGTGAGGATAATTTAGACATGTACATGCCACACCTAATGTGTGAACATTACGTTAGATAATAAAACAAATCAGCTTCACCCCTCATTCTGCTGAACCACTCAAATCTTACATTTCTCATAGCTGCACATAAGCAGGTGACGTCTGCTAATTATTAGTTTCTTTGCACTCCCATTCAAAAGTGTAACATGCAGATTTTTAAATGCAACAATGTCAACACATTTTTCCATGAATTACAAGTCAGTTACCAATAAACTGGCAAAAAACACTGAACAACCTCCAGTCAGGTTGCTTGGGGAGTGAATAATGTGGTCAGAAAATGTGTTTGTGTGTATCCAAGTGTATAAGTGCAACGTCTAGGTGGCTTCACGTACCTCTCTGGTAGCCTTGTTTCTGTTGGTAGCCACCTTTCTGATCTGAAAGACAAAAGGACAACCAGTTAGCATTGTTAAAGCTGGAACAGCCCATAGCATTGCTTTGCATTATCAGGATATTTCTCGCTACAGCACTCATAACCTACTGGATATGATGCCAGTGGTATTACTTGTGGCCATTGGCAAACATGGTGAAGGTCGTGGTCTGAACTCACCTCTGTTGAAGTAGCCACCATAGACGCCCTGCTTGAGGTCGAAGACGCGCTCGTTGTTCTCCACCAGACCGCCCAGTTTCTCAGCCAGCTGCAGGGCCATGTTCTGGAGGGAGGTGGGCTCTGTGCGGTGCATCACCACTGTCTGGGTAGGCTGGTCTAGAGACGCCTGTAGGGAGGTCAGGTCAGAGGTCAGGCGTTCTGAATGCTTCATTTCAACCAATAATTAAACATCACCCTATAGAAATCAAACGCACATATGGCAGGCAGATTGGCAAGCCAAAAGATTTTTTAAAAAGATGCAGGGGACATCCATATTCCCTCGGACAGTATGGCAGAGTCCCTTCCCTGCAGAGAAGCCATGGAACTTACCATCAGCTCTTCGTTGATGATCATTTTGCTGATGATGCTGTGGACTGTGGGCAACTCCAACTCAAACATCTCTGACAGTGTCTCCATGCTGGGGGACAGAAGCAATCACTCACTGATTATGAACACTAATTCATTTTCATTCATACCACTGTGTATATTGGTCTAAAAGTGAAGTTAAAGCATTGCTTAACATTTCGACTGACAAAAATGTGCAACAACAACGGAAGGAGCGAGTTTTACAGAGTCGCTCGCCACAGCCTTGTTGACAAGGAACAACTGCACTGTTAAATTTGTAATTTTGTACTGTATGTTGTGCTTACCTGATGGAGTCGTATACACTGCTGTATGTGAACAGGTAAGTCCTCAGTGACTCCTCTTGGATCTTCCTACAGAGGGAAACACATTCAGGAAGCAGATAGAAATAGAATGGCACCATACCAGATGTTTCAATTTTCAAGTACATCATTTTGAGTATTTGCTACTGAAATGAGTAGTTTTGGATTTTTTTTAATTTACAATTTTGGCCAGCTACTGTTCTCCATTAACATTTGCATGCATGTAGTTGGACATTTCTGTACACAGACTGTTACATCATCATCAGTGTTTGTTAAACCAAATGGAGACCTTTCATTTAATATTCCAATGTAATTCATAGATGCCAGCAAAATCAGTTAGCTTTGTGCATTTCATTTTTGGCATTTGTGGGCTTAAACAATACTTTACCTTGGTATCTGGTAGATACTCAATACAGGTATTAGTGTGTTTCTACTTAATGTAACTATGTGGGGCTGCACAGTAATGATGTATAATTGTATATAATGATTTTAGTTTCCAGAATACCAGAATGTGATTATCTTATTATATGTGCAATAATCATGCAACCCTAAAACTATGTTAGTCTAGAATGATTGTGACAAAGAAAACGAAAGGGAAATGCACTGGTAATGAAAGTTGATGTTTTATAATAAAATAGGAGGCATGCGCTAACCTGACAAGCATCTCGCGTACTCGCTGTGTCTCGGGAAACAGGTCCCACACTTTACTGTTCATCTTCTCGTTGATGATGAAAGAGTGGCAGGTACGCCAGTCACCCATCTTCATGGCCTTACTGGCTGCCACCACGTGCTCCCTCATGCTCTCTGGGGGGCCTGGGGGAGCAAGAGAAAGCGAGGATCACGTCTGGCTTCTCAAAAATACAGCACAGACGAGGCAATACTGTTTAGACTACAGCCAATCTATCCAGACTTAGGCAATGTGTTGCATACCCAGCAGTGGCTGCCTCTCTCCCACCCTGAGCTGGTGATGGAACTGCTTGCTGATCATCCTACGGCGGGCGTCAAACTCGTGGGCGGCCATGTAGGGAATTTCCAGCAGCATGGCTGACACCAAGTACACACACTCAAGTAGCTCCAGGTTGATGTGCATGTGGAATGGGACCTATAAGAGATATCAATGTCATCTTATTACAGCTGCTGGTTCTATCAACAACCGTACTACTCTGCATGGAGAATTAAACAACTCTTTTTCCTGTTACTTGAAGCTCTACCAAGTTGGCCCTTGGTGAGGTTGTCTGTCAACTAGAATTCTAGTCATTTGTTTTATTGGCAAACTTAGGCGGACCCCAGCTGGTTACCATCAAGAAAAGCATGATCTCTAGATCTCTAGCTATCTCTAGCTGATTGCTTATGTAGAACCTACCTGTCTCCTCTTTTCAATCTTCTCCTGCTCGGCGTTCCTCTCCTGCATGTTCCTCATGAGCAGGCCCTGACCCAGGAGCTCTTTGGCACGACCGGACGACTGGATGTCCAGCAGGGCATTGTGGGCATCTTTGATCATGCCCTGGCGGTAAGCGCAGATGCCCAGCTGGACCATGGTTCTGTTGTACAGGATCTAAACAACAACGAGAAAGGCATTTGATATTCTCATTTGCGATTACTGTCGCATGTGTACATGCATGTTCTCTTGCTCAGCTGCGTGCATGCCACACTGTGCCTGCCTACCTGTACAGGTGGGTCAGCATGCTGGATGTTGTCCTGCAGATGGCTCATCAGCATCAAGTCACGGGCCTGGTACCAACGTGAATGCAGAGCGTGGTGATAGATGTGGCAGAGTATAGCGCAGGTGCGGATACGGTCGGTGCGGTCCTTGGCGTAGATGAACTTGCAGAGGCGGTCCATGATCACGGCACTGTCCTCACCCTCGCTCTCCTCTTGGTCCTGCTCCGACTAAACAGGAAACAGAGACTTGGCTCAGTCCCAGTGCTCCGTGACTAAACTGTAAGACAGGCTGATCTGCTCCTGATAAGGATCTGAAGCTACATGCACACACACTCACTTCCCTTATGAATTCATTTTCTCCATTAATGCAGTTTTGTTTTTACCCTTGTCAATCATGCGTTTACTGGAGTTCTAAAACTGCCTGTAAATAAACAGGTGGATTTTAAACTTAACCGCTCAAACAAAATAACATTTTAACAATGTCTTCATTAAACATCTTTGATCATCTATGTGTATTAACAGAGGGAAATTTGAATTCCTATAACATGGGTCCTTTAATTAACCAACTCTAGCAGATCTTTTAGTATCTTTGGGTTTGTGGCTGTTCAGGAAAGGAATGAATATCTCTTTGCGATATAACAAAATGAGTGCCTTGCTCACTCAGGCTGAC
>CABFOQ010000369.1:71172-96704 GCA_900660455.1 Gephyroberyx darwinii | reverse complement strand
ACTCACTCAAGAGCACATTATTGATCTCCAGATCCATTGTGAAATGTGATTCCCTGTGAAAACGTCACCATGCTTTTGTCCTCCTTTTCTTTCCTATGTTACTATTTGTGTTACATCCCAAAGTCATCTCTGATTATGTCCAGATAGAAATTAGTGCAGCACAAGAAAGTTAGAATTGCAAAGTTAGACTGCTTTCAAAGTGGTTTGCTATGCCTGCAGAAGATTTCTATTCCTGCATAGCATAGGCTAATAGTTACTCTTAGTTACTCTTACAAGACCGTGTTCCTGCTTTTCTCTGTACAGTGCACAGAGAAGCAGCTCTTTTCTGTCACTAGATCTGTCAGTGGGTTGGCGGGGATCAGTCACATCTCATTCAGATCTGAAGCTGAATGTGTCAGAAGTAATAGAAGAGTGTAATAGAATAGATCTGTGCCTTACTGTAGTACAACAGTGCTCTCTGTGATCCACAGGCCTCAGCTGGGTTATAATTGGGGCTATGAAAGCTGGACCCCTGCCTGGTTCCTCTGAATTCGGTAACACAGCATCCTCCTCGGAGACTCAGTCTGTTTTTTCTCATAGAATGATAGACAGTTGAGGCTTCCAGCTGTCAGTTTACCTGAATTCTTCTGTATGTGTGCTTGTGTCAGTGTGAGATTTGTGTATGACTGGGAGGTACAAGTGTCAAGCGTCAACTCATGCATATACCTTTTGCCACATAAGGTCTGGAAGGCTCTCCTCGTGATGTTTATGTTATGTCAGTTAACTAGTGGGGCAGGGAAAAAAAGGACATTTTTGTGACTGTGGCTTCCAATCTCCTTTAGTAGCCGCAACAGAAGACTGCCATGTCAGACCGGCTTCATGCAATAACCCTGCCCCCCACCCTTTACCTCTGATTGCTGACACTACCACCCACATCACATGGCCAGCTGACCTTGCCCCTTCACGTTTAGCAAACTATCTGCCTCTGTTCATTCAGTGTTTCCATGGTGACTGGTCTGAGTCTCCCCAAACACCATGGACCTGCAATCTCGGTGCGCCTAGTTGGCAGAGCAGGAGTGCATGGCTTCACAGCATTCCTGGGATACGGTATGGTTACTGTGGTAAGGATCAAACACATCAAAGCCTTGTAACACAATGTAAGGGTGCCAAACACTCTCTTTGAGATATTGGAGTGCCTTTGATTACAGTCAGGAGACCGATACGTTGGCCTGCTTTGTTGACAGAGAGAATGCTGAAAGACAGTTGTGTTTACGGTTCACCCAGTGAGCAATTGCCAAGCTGTTCGCTTAGAAATGGGGGTACTTTCTTAGCCAGGATTTGGGATTTGAATGGTGCATCAAGCAACATGAAACAGACCTAGTCAGCCTAGCTATGAATTGAGAGCCCCACTGGCTCATCCATTTACCCAGTGCCAGTGGACCCCTCAGTCACGCTGGAACACACAGCGGTCTGGGTTTCTCCTGAGCTGAGGCTCCTAGTGCCAAATGAGGTGTTAGCTTGGACTGGGGCCCTGTCAGGGGAGCATACTGTCACTATAACTGGATTACAGTTAGCCGACATAGTGAGGGGGGATTGCAAAGCCAGAACGAAATAAAGATCTGGATCGTTCTGTTCTCCCCTCTCTCAAACATACCCCCTCTAGTGATTTCACATGTACTGAATCAATACACACAATGATGACTTTTGCTCTACAAAACACATTTTGCATAATTTGGTCTGAGATCGACAGACTCACTGTGCTGACAGAACATTTTGTGTTTAAAGAATCTCCCCAGTTTTGCACTTTTGATTTTGTTGTTTGTCTCTGTTTAATTCCACCAGGTTTCACATGGAAATTGCAGAAGACACAGTGTTTCTCATTAGCTTGTCGGAGTTTGTGCACCATTTAACTAGCTATTTGTTTGTGGCGCTTCTGCAGGTGTGTCTTTGGGTTTGCGGCGGCCATGGTGAGATTGGCTGTGTGACTGTAATTACTAATTTAGCTAAAGTGCGGGGAAAACAAACAGAGCAGGAAAAGCTGGAATGATCTGACGACAGCTCTCTCCAGCTGCCTCTTACTCTAATCTGCTCAGGTAATTCTCCTCAAACCCATTGATTCCATGCAGGTGATTGAATTTCAATACATCTCTGAAGAGATGGGGGAAAAAAACACAGCACGCACGTGGATTGGCAAGCAGATGCTCGGTCAAAGTGACAAGTGATAAGTGCTTTGGCAAGCTTTTATTCATTCCTTTATGCATGTTTAGCTTTCTGTAGCTGCACTGTCATTAAGTTACCCGTCTTTCATTTGGTCCTTGTCTTATGCTGTGCAAATTAGCATTTTCTCAGACATCCCAGTCTCATAAGCACCTGTGACCTTTCAAATGAAGTGGGTTTTTTTTAAGCGACTTATCAACTGTCGACTTCACCATGGTGTTGTGTAGAGAGATGAAATAAGTCATTCCAATACCAGCACCAGTACCTCATCAGTACTGACAGCACTGGCCCAGACTCATCGTCTATGGTTGGAATGGATTTTAATTTGTAGTTTTCACGCAGAGATGATTATTCCAACCAGAGCCTGTGGAATACAAACTCGGCCAGATTGGATTGAAAAAAAAAATAGAGCACAGTTGGATTGCTTGCAAATTCTTCACAGTTGCAAGCTTGTAACCGAGGTGAATATAAAGAAGCAATGCACCGTTGATACAGCCTAACTAATAGTTTATCAGACAGCTTTATGCGAGTTGTCACTTCAACATGGATGACGAATAGCTAAAGCTTACTTCCACCCCCAGTTTACATATTACCCCTCAGAAAACGCAGCCTTAATTTGTGGATGCCCTGGCTTGTATTTACTGTAAGGGATGGATGCAGCCCTTTATCATTGCAATGGTACAGCTTTACTACTTGTGCGTACATGTTTCACACTCTGCCTCAGGATTATGTGTGGAATATGCTGTGTTTTATCATAACTGCTGCATCCTTTTATTAGAATGCACAGCACCTGACACATTTTACACCTCTTATGGAACAGTGGTCAGTTGAGATAAGCTTTCTATGGAAAAAAAACAACCAAATAAACAGAGTAACCCAACAATATATGATTGCTTAGTGGAATGCTGGCTCTAATCTTTGAAGTGTAATATAAAGCCCTGGATGCACTCTGTCAAATAAGACAACATTTAATACACAACACTTCCTGACTTCATGGGCCATTACTATTGCTTCTATGTTTTCCATGGCTCTAGCTATAGTGTTATGTTTCAAACAACACTAATTTCAAAAGCCTCGGTTTGAAATATTTAATCACCTATTGCACTATATCTGCCATGGCAACAGCAGACTATGCAGCACATGCAGAGCAGTTTAAGATGCTTTGGCCCCTATTTATTTATATATAGTAATGTGAAGCCCCCTAATTGGAACCCAGGGCAGAATCTCTGGGAGCGCTCTTTAAGTATTGCCCCCATGATTGTCTCCAGGTCAGAGGGCAACAAGAAGATTTGCATGAAGTTCCATGCTAGAGAGCATTTAAGACAAGCAGTTTCATTTAAAGCAGCAGCCAAAGCAGTGCAATCTCTCTTCATTCCCCACACGGAATGGCCTAAGCCACCTTCATTTATTTCCCCCCTCACTTCATCTCACTATATGCGTTTTTCATCTGTGTGGATCAGGAACAGTTTTGGCTTTCAAACTTGAGACCCCCAGATCAATCACATCATAACAAATCTCTGCAAAAGGGACAACTTAAGGCCCTGTTTCAACAGTTGAAATTGATGGAAATCTGTAAATTGCTGTCTTAAGTGTGATGGTCATGCATTAGTAATGGATTGTGATCATAACCAGAGAACTGTGAATCAGAGTGGCTAAGCCTATTGTCTCTAAAGACAAAGTGGAGAAGGAGCAAGCATGGGTGACAAACTCCTTTTACCTCAGCTCACAAGTTGAGTCTCCCTGATCCAAGGGTCTAATCCCCTTTTTCCCAGGCTAGCGCTCGCTCATTCAGCCAGCAGGGCTTCTCCTTCCTCCTGTGGAGACCCGGGCTTGCATAGCATCATTAGCTGGGGCTCATTCCTACCCTCCCCTTCAGCCCCCAATGAATGCCCTGTTGCTCTTTTTAGGAGCAGTCACCATTTCCAATAGTATATTGGAGTCTTTGGCTATTGGTCTGTAAAACTCTTAATACCACCATCTTAAGGAGTTTATAATCCTCTTGAGCAAAGACCCAGAAAAAATAGTGATGAGACAGCCCATGCATGTATCTCAAACAATTGCCTACATCTTACAGTAGCAGCACCATTATTAAGAAGGAATGAAAGTGTTTAAACCTAATTTTTGCGAATGTTAGCCTATAAATTGCATGGACTACCGCATTGCCTTATTTGGTTTATTGCTGAAAGATAAAGTCAGTTGTACAAATAATTTTATAGATGAGGCAGGATACACACCACACGTAAAGGTTGCTTTTATTGCAAGTAGAAAGACATTTTCTGAATGTTATAGGCTGTTTGTAGCATGAGTAGCTGAGACTGTCAGGATTCATTGAATAGCCTGACAGTGCGTGTGCCAAAAGAGAGCAGGCTTAGGAATATAAGGTTGGCAACAGCCACTACCTACAAATCCAGCCTCTGAGATAGACTTCAATCATTTACCTTCACTCAGTCTCTTGTGCGCTATTCTTCCCATTTGAGAAATGCAATTTTAAATGGTTTATATAAGAAAAAATAAACATTAAAATATACATTAGGTACATCATTAGGTACAAATGATTGAATTCATTCGATTTTGACCAACAGAAAATCTGTAATGTAATAAATGGATTGGATAGAATGAACAAGCACATGATCTCAAACTGGGTCTTTTCTGGATGGGCTTCGCCTCTATGGGCTGTGATGTTCTGTACAGCAGTAAGGCAAGAGCTCTCAGAGGGCCTTAATGCTAAATGGAAATTGGATTTTACGGCAACACATAGATGTTCTTTCAGGACGATTAGGGCTGCAGCCAGGCGTGGTGTCCTTCTACACTTGCCTGTTTAGTGTCAGATTAAGCCACTCAGAACCTGCACATTCACGTTCACTTCCTCTACCAAAGTGTTTTCTGGAATACCTCTTATTCCTTTACTAAGGGCTGGTGTCATTAAAGAGCATGTTACTATCCAAATGAGACTGGAAATGAAAAGTGCAGTCCAATACACTCCATGGCTCTTAGACTTGTATGTACTTTGCAAAATTATACTCTGAACTGAGAGGGCGCACATATTTTGTTACATTTAACAAAATAGCCAATAATTTGTTAATGGTGTATTATTAACCATGCTGTACTATGCATCCATCTGGTTTTGCCAGTCGATGTAGAAAGCTTTTTTAGTGAAATCCTTGTTCAGTCTATTATCATACCTTTACTGCTACGCTTTTTTACTACTGCCAAGATAAACTCTTGCTCCAATACTGTGGTTAGAACCACCATTGGGCTTCCAGAGGTGATGAGTGTCACTGGACATAAGTCACATTTTCACATCTGTTAAGGAGCTGAGCAGTGAAGGTGACACATTTAGAATGAGCTGAGCTGTAAATGGCCTGTTCATATTAGAGGTGGAATGTTTTTCTAATTCACAATCTGGCCCAAAGCATGTTTACATAATGTAATCATTTTGTGAAACGAGGAAGTGCTGCAGGCAGGTGGGCGACACACAAATAATCAAAAGAACATGGTAGAACGCATCATTCAATCACTAGCTGGCAGCTTTGAAAAATCAAGAGCGTATTTTAAAGAATAGTGCTTGAGAAGTGGCAAGGGCATTAACACTGGACAGCACAATTAGCCAGAATCAAGCCTAATAGTAATGAGAATGACATGCTATGCATAGTCCTCCAGTTAGACAAATCACATTTTTATACTTAATTCCTTTCAGTTTGAGAAGAATTTGATATAATATAATCTGATATAAAGTATTAATTAATAATAAGTAATATGAAGTATTTACACAAACACATTTATTAAAGTTGCATTGTATTGTATCATAATGTGCTTTGTTGTATCATATATCATATTGTATCGTGTCGTGCCATATTGTATCATATGTACTCTAGCCCAGTTCAGCTGAAGGGAATGGGAAATGAAACATGGTAAACTGTTTATCCAAGAACTGATAGGTTTTATTACTACATTGGAGTTGTCAGAATGAGCTCTATGGTTTCGTTCAGTGAATGAAACCGCCTGCATATAGAAACACTGCCAACAACAACAGTATTGCTAGTAGAACAAAGTTGATAGATTTTGCATCACCACAATGCGCCATAACAAATAACAAATACTGGAATCTAAAGATTGTTTATTCAAAATTGAATAAACTGCTATTGCCAGAGTAACCTATTCTGCCTTTCTACAATAAAGACATAAAATAAGCACCCATGCTGAAGTCAATTCTCTTCCTGCTTTGCATTGAAATAATGTAATGCTAAAGGGCCTAAAAATCGAGAGCAGATTCCCATCGAGGGGCACTAATATGATTCAATATTTGTTTCCCTCAGTCAGGAGATTAAAGGTAGGTGCCTCTCTTGTCCATCTCAGCTCTGCACTTCTGGTGGAAAACAATTCATCTGCTGCATTTTACCCCGGTGCTCCCAAGCAAAAACCCTACTGCTCTCCAAAGAGACTGAGAGTGAGTATATCTCTTCAAAAATTGAACTCAGTGCAGTTAGTTGAAGGAATGAGAAGGAGAGAGAAAATACCTCCACTGCTGCCCCACTTTGTCAAATTTCCTTCATGATTTTAAGAGGCAATTAATCTCCGTGGAAATAATTGAGCTTGCTCCGCCAAAAATACTCAAGTAGGACCTGAAATATGACACAACTTGCCAGAGATAATGTTGCAACAGAGTAGTAAACATGGAAGCTGATGTCTTGTATAGTCCTTAATTAGGAAAGTGGAAGGCCTCTCACTGATTCACCTAATTCTCAAGTTAAACATTCACATCTCATAATATGTCAACACAATGACTTGTACATAGAGTTTGACATCTGAGTGGCAAGCTCTTCAGCACAAGCAAACAAATGAACAAACCAAAACTCAAATTAACAAAAAAGAAATGACACTAAACGACATGGTTCGGATCGGTGGACAACACCCTAGTATGGGAAACCACACTCACTGTTTGCCTGCACTCAAGGCATGAGTGCTTGATGGGAATTGAGGAAACTATAAATTGCTGTTCAGACACATCTAATCCACAGAGAAGACTTCATTTTTCTACCGATTTAAAAATGTGTTGGAATCTCATTGAAAACCTGTAAACCTCTAATTCATACAATAGACGTGACGACCTTGTAGTCATCTATTCGAAGTGTGTCTTTGATTAAGCCAACTCAACAATGTCTGCTTTCATGTTAACTGTAATCCAATTATTACCCTTACTCTGTTACTGAGCATAATTGTGTTAATCTGTTTACACGTGTATCAGAAACTGAATGATCTGTTGATGTTTCTGTTTTCATGCATTTTTGCATCCTACAAATATTGACTGTCTATTGCGTCCTTTCCGGCAGGCCACAAGAGATCTTAGTCATTTCCTTTAAGGAATCAATTGAGTAACACAAAAAGGAAAACAGACAAAAATAACTGTCTACTCAAAACCCTCCAGTAACATTATCAAGTGTCTCTGGCATCCACAATCCCCCATCACACTCACCATTCCTGTCCCCTGGAGTACAGTGGCCTGTTATTGGCACAAGCAATAACATCACATTTACAGTAGTAAAGAGACGGGTAAGCTATCTAATTAGAGCAGAGATCCAATATAAATGTCTAGTGAAGAGATAATGTACAGCGATGTCAAATTCTGTAATAATACTATGTAATAATACTACTTTGTCATTTGTTTTATTGGCCTGAGAACGAAATATCTTGCAATGCTGGCCACTTGCTCGTTGCACTGTCCTCCATCATTGGGCAGTTAAAAACGTGTGTCTTGAAATTGCAATAGGTGGGAAGTTTTTCCTCCAAAACAGAGAGTACAGGCAGGAAAGTGGGTTTTGAAAGCCAGAAATCTCAGCACCTGGAGAAGTAACTTTGAGTTACTGGTATTAATCAACAACCCTTTCAAACCCCTGCAGATATTATTAGATATTATGCAGTACAAATCTTTCTTATTGCCCCTTTCAATGTGAGTACAAGTCTTACATGATCCATTTCTTAATTTCAGTATTCTCATATGTTAACATCAGAGAATTGGTGTGCATACAGACAAAGTCAACATTGCTTGATATTTGATTGGAGACTGACCTCATTCAGAGATGACATAATCATTTTATCAGCTCCTTTTGACAGGAGTATGATGAACACAGATGGGCATACTTCCCGTTGAAAGCCACTGAACTATGGAATTATCTGATCAGATTTGCTGAAGTGAACATCCTTCCGCTGTCTCCCTAAACAAATCACTACCATTTCATTTTTTACTGAACCTCCTGGCCTCTTGCAAGGCAGGCAATTTCCTGACTGTATGCACTGCTCTTTCCTGTTTCTTAAATCAGAAGGAACAGTGGCATATTTTTGTTGGACCTCCATGCATCTGCTGTAGAAAGAAGTGAGGTGAGGACCGTAGAGACTACAGATTCTGAGCAGTTATACAAGTAAAAGCAAACCAAAACCATGCACATGCACATGCACACACAGGGTGCATTTTTTGCTCACTTGACTTGGGCTTTCTGTTTGGTCATTTTGCCATGTTTCTTGAGGTTTGCATCAAATTGTGGGGCTCTGAAAAGGAGGGTTTCTACTCTGGGCAACATCTGCAATTTTGCCACCTCAGCACACATGTATGGAAATCATTGATTGAATAAGAGATACCATATTTGATTAACAGTCAATACTCTCAAAAAATTAGTGTACCTAATCGGCAGTCACTGTGATTTAGATGATGGAAGCTTTATAGCCAAACAGGTTTATTATTATTGCTGAACAAAGATACTCTGCACTGGCTTTTCTTTCACATATTGAAGTTCATTGAGCTCTTTTGACCTCCTTTGGTTTTGGAGTTGAGCACCTCCAGCTTCTATTTGTTATTGGTTAAATCACACATGTTTCAGTGAGGAAATCTAACCAGTCAAATTGGTGACATTTAAGCTCAGGGCTAATTTGATTGAGCTTAATCAAAGTGAAAGAGGCATTAAAAGTCAAAGGTCTCACTTGACCTGAACAGATTGAATGGAGCTATATGAGTGTCAGTCAGTTCTGTGAGTCAGGGACAGAGCATGGCTGCACCACTCCAGATGGGCAGGGGTGTGTCTGCTGTTTGCCGGCTCAGAGGCACAAGGCCTGCTTGGTGCCTAAACAGATGCTGCTCTTTAAATGAGACTTCTGACATTAACAGCGGTTAGCGCACTCCTGTGAGGCCTCCCTTTACAGCTGTTCCGAGGCCGTTTCTTCTTTTAATTGGGATGGGAGAGATCATAGATTACATTAGTCTAGCAGGAGACACTGCGGGCCAATGTGCTCCCACAGACCGGCCCCCCTCCCTTTCTACGTGTCCTCTGGGCTATTAGCATCGACGTAGCCTCTTGCCTAATCAGCCTCCCATACGGAGCACTGGCCCTCATGGACCGACCTAATGATGAGTGTGTGAGAGACAACTGTAGGAGGAGGTTTTGAAGGGAGAGTCTGTCTGTTAGTTGTTAGTCTGTTGCTTGTGTGTGAGTGTTTAGGAGATTTAAATGGATGTATGTTGCTGTGGATACATAAGAGGGTTAGTTTTAAAACATTACTATTATCAATGTTTTATTTCTTCTCTATTTGTGCTGTAAAACTCAGTCACACATGCAAAAAAATGGAAAATATATAAATACATATATATTGGTTTTCTCAAAGCCAGTATGCTGCTAGTCTAGACTGGGTGGCTGTAACCAATCCATGCTGTCTGGCCAGCAGTGACATATCAAATATTTGGAGGAGACAATCCTTTTATTTATATATGAGTTAAATATGCCCAGGGGACACCACTGGAGATTACATATCTGCAACCAGAGTGCTGGCTAAGATTGACACAGGGCTGTTACTTGATTCAAACTTGATTAGGTCAAATTGAGGAATGAATGCTCTCTCTCTTTGGGTTAGGAGGGGGTGGGAAGGGGCAAAGGGTGGTATTGACAGTGTAACAGCGCTCCCTTAGCAGTCCGCAGAGCTTGCCGAGAGATTGTTTTTATACCCCAAATGGCTTCGTGGAAAGGGGTCAGATTTTCTGGCTAGAACATGTACAAGTTAGAAAGCAAGCCTTTTTACTCCCTGTTAAAATAAGAAAGAAAAAGTGACGTGATATCCGATCCTGTCAGTCCACAGGGGGTCTTGCCCAGACCTCTTTCTCATGGCCTCAGAAAGAAGTACATACACACATGCTTACCCCACCTGACAGACATGCTAACACAAGAGGGAACACTGACCACAGGGCCAACGAATTTGGGCCGATCCATTTCACTTAAGCACAGGGTGATCAGAGAGGTTAATCCTGGACTACTTGCACTGCTCTTGAGTTTCCTCTCCTGTCTGTGGTCTGGTCCTGCTTGACGTAATGCTCGCTCTCTCCCTCTCCCTCTCTCCCCTCCCCTCTCTCACTATAGAACTGCTAAATATGAGGCTTTGTTTGAGGGACTGGCAGAGTTAACCACAGATATCATCTGTTACACTCCTAATGGATTATGTATATCATTGTATCACACAGCATCTGTGGCATTAGGCTACTATATGTAGGTTGATGGGCCTGCGTTCTGCATTATTAGCGACCACAGGATCCAGCTTCACCCTCATCCACCATTTGATCTCATTAAAGATGGAAGTGAAGATTAAACCACATCCTCTTGTGCACACTACAGTACTGACCAAGAGACTGAAGACACTTCCTTTGTACTATGCATAAATAAGATTTAACAGTCAGTGCCTGCAGTGGCAAAAGTAATGGTTATTTTGCCACACCACTGGAGGATTTATTTAATTGGACAAGCTGGCAGATGCCGTGGATGTCATTATCAGGACTTATCCTTAGCAGTCCAGGAATACAGTGCACTACAGACAAAGGTCTAATACAGATCATAATGGGATATGAGACTGTGGTGGGAATTATATAAAGCACAGTCCCTGTATGAAAGTATTTCAAGAGGTCTCATACAGATTGCACCGTCTCACTAAATCACTGGTTCAGACCTGTTTAAAATTTTCAAGTGTCTTTTTTTGGTAGATGCTATATTTTTACTCAAGATGTCTACCACTCTGCCTCGCTGACTAATAGAGCATCTGACTTTTATGTGCAGATACAGACTTCTGTGGGTTTGTGAGACTGTGTTCTTCTGAGTGTCTGGGACCATGTCTCCAGACACACGGAACCATGTTTCCTATGGTGTGTCTGGGTAGCAGAAGGAGCAATAAGCCAATTACACGCTTTTGCGAGTTGAAACTGTAGTCCAGCTTCATAAATGATGAACGCTGCAAGAGCTGCTGGTCCTTTACTACTGGCTCCTCAGTAATTAGAACTTCCATTAATGATCACAAAGTCCCAATGCTTTGAAGTGCTGCCATAATCCAGACAGTGTCACATTCTTTCAGTGTATTCAGGGAGAAAGCTCAAAGAAGCTAATCTGATGCCAAATCTGAATTTAGCAGTGCGACGGTTATTATGCTGTGAAAAGATCTCTCCCTCTTGGCATTTAATTAAGAAGATCGAAAGAATTTGTGCCTCTGCATTCAATAATCTTACCACAGCTTGTGCTAATCTTTCATTGTTCCTGTTCGTAACTGAATTTTTAATGTAGAATGTGAAATACACGCACAGTAATTGCATCTTTTGTCTAATCATTTTACTAACAATTAAACTACACTTTTTTTTTTTTTCATTTTAGCCGATGCTGACTTTCTGTTATACTGCTAGCCTGATCAAAACCTGCTGACGTGCACCAGTTTAGTCAGAGTCGGTCTACCTGTATAGCTGCCTATTCCATTTAGATCATCCATCCATCTCACCCTCCTTACTGGATTGCTTTTTAATCACATATGCATTTAGCCATCTGTGGCTTTGGTTTGTTCTCTTCTCCTCCGCAATGCACTCATTTTTACTGCCTGCAGACACATGAACAAGAAATCTCTTGTTCACTGGACAGGCTCATTGTCGAGGTAACCTTGGAATACAGAGAGGTCTGCTTCTAATAGAGGTCAACTAGACATGTACGTCTTTCATGTTTCCAAAAAAGATTTTTCAAACAAATGCTTCACAATTAGATTGTATTTGTCAAACATGTGACTGGCTGACCTATGAGACTTTCAAGCAATTTGTCATGTTTGCCTCTTGCCATATGAGCTAGTAAACATACATAAGGCGGAGCGAGAAGTTCTCTATGTTTGTGCGTCGGGACTTGGGGCCTGTCGCCACTCATACTCCCTGATTGGTTGTTGACAGGAGAGACTAGCTGAGGTTAATTCTGGGAAAAGGATATATCACAGCACTGTGGCACCCAATGCATTTCAAATGATGTGTCCTTGGGATGCAAGGTTACTGCTGAGACCTTCTCCTGTCGGTAGAAACAGGCTGTGTAATTGTGGGTATTATTGAAGGGGCCTGACAACGAAAGGGCCTGTTGACTTGTGCGGTATGTTGTTACAGAGACGGCGTGCCTGCCCTCTCACGTTGTTTGGATGATTTTTCCATTTCTGTGTAGAGATTCTCCTATTAAGACTGTCATTGCAAACAGATTCCCTATAGCGGCTTTCAGAGCAATAGTCTTCAGCATCAAGGGGACGATTTACTGACACACCAGCTTGCTTCTTTGGCCATATTAGATACTGGGAAATGGTGGTATTGTGTCTGTATTCACATCTCTGTTATTACTGGCATGATTGATCTCGGCTATTATGATTGTAGCTATGATACCACCTCTATGTACCTGACATGTCTCTCTGAGAAAAAACGGTATTCTCTAGCAGCCTGTTTGATGCCCTCTTTTTCCTTTCATCATCTAGATGTCTTAAAGATGTTCTTACTTGCCTGCATAATGTCAGAGGCTTTTTTTTGATTGTCCATTGATGAGGTGGAGTATGGTGCATTACATTGGGTAACCAATATTCTGTACCTTACAAGGCTCTTACACAATATGAATTGCCTAGACACGGTGCATTTTCTTCTCATAGAGCTCTTCTACTCAAAACAGGAAAATGAATCCTCTTTCTGTCTCTCTCTTTCTCTCTCTTTTATTTCTTTTACCCCTCAGAATAATAAAAAAACCCCCCAAAAAAAACATAAACCTCTCTCAGCTTTTATTTCATGACCTTTTCTTTTCATATTGTACAAAATTCCTTCTCTGTCCGCCTGGTGCTCTCATTTCATCCTTTACCATATCTGCTGCTTTTCCAGGTCATATTCTAATGGGTTTCTCTCTGTTTCTAGACTCCATCCTGCCAGATGTCTCAATTAGCCTAATGTGAGGGGGAGACAGGGATTTATTTACTGAAACTCCACACCCAGCTACCCTGGGAACACTTTTGCGTCGTGTCTCCAGGAAATGTCCAATCAAGGACATTGGAATTGTGTGTTAATATTTGGTTATCCATGCTGATTTCAATCATATAATAGTAAATCATATGGAATATTTACCGCTCTGTTAAACAGAGTGCAAGGAAAAGGAACATTTAAGAGGTAGTGAGTTAAATAAATCTCAGACATACGCCTCCCCCCTAGTGTTTTATTCTCTTGAGCTACACTGTTATATGTAGCCTCACAGTTAACTCCACTTTGTGTGCTTCAAAAAACTTTCTTCTTCTACTGCACGTGTCAAAGCCACATAAATTGGCTCTCAAGAAGTGACAGGCCCGTTATAATATAACTACTGCGCTAGCGTGATTTAGTGTTTGATTGGTGTGTTAGAGCCACCAGAGTGAAGTGGCCCTCTGTTCCCTACCCCGCCTCCTATTGTAGAGACTCTTAACACAGGAACACTAAACCTGACAGTCTCATTTAAACCTGGCCTGGTTTGCCTAGAACAACCACATAGTTTTCCTCTGGTTAATACCCTCATTTTCTCACCACTCACCCCTAACAGTATATGTGAACTGTTGAGTGAGTGCTAGTTGAGAAGGGAACTCGAGAAGGAGTCCTGCACCACACCTCCCTGTCAAAACCCCTGTCATCTGTCAGAACTGGCACCCTCGCTGAGATCTGTCTGGTGGGTCAGCTAGTAGCTCTCACAGGATTGGTTACACCAGCAGGAAGCCCTACAGTCAGCCCTGTGTGTTAGATTTTTTGCTTTAATGCTAGTCCATTTATTTTCCATTGAACAGCCTACATAATTCTTTTTCACCTGCATATCAGTGGGAGAAAATCTTTTCATTTTTTCAAACTAAACCAGACAATAAGCCGGCTACAATGGTGTGTGTTGGTGTTTAGCAATGAAGTAAAGAATTTAGAGGCAAGCCAATTATCCGCTACAATTAAGTAGCACTGCAGGGTTCAAGATAAGGAAGGTAATATAATTTAGGCAAATATAACCATTGTCAATCTATCCCCCTAGTTATCTAAGTATCTCTTAGATAAATACTCCAATGTCTTACCCTGGAAAACAGCAACATGCTTCATCTGTCAATGAATTTGTATTTGATGTGATTTATTATTTGTTCCATTTTCTTGTCTGTGTTTGGGCAAGTGTACTTTGGTAAAAGGCTGACTTCACATTTTTCAATGGCTAATATTCTCTGATTTGTTAGAGGATGAACAGTGTCGTCTATTTTGGCACCATGGAAAAGAAGGGACGAATAACAAAGCGAGGAGAGTTTCTAATGCAGGATGAGTGTTAGCCCAATGGCAGGCTGTTTGAGGACCAGTGACAGAGTTGCTTCACCATTGTACACTTGATGTGCAGCAGACTGATGCCTTGTAACAATTCAATTGACATAAACAAATGACTCTCAGGAATCACAGTGCTCAAGATTAGGTAAGTCAATGGAGAAAAAAAAAAAGAAAAGACAAAAGTGTTGTCTGCTTTATATCTTGCCGTTCCATGTTTTATTCAAGCTCAGACCTATCCGATGACACTGCCAAGAGGAAAACACTCTGCCTGTCTGATTGTGTAATTCTCATAGTGTCAGCACTGTGTTTTACTGTTTCATTGGGTGCATTTTAAAAGCCCCTAGAATAAGTAACTGAAACAGGTTGGCCTATTGTTTTGTCGTAACAAAGAGCCCGCAGACACTAGCTAGCAGTCCTCTTGGATTCAGTGTGAATGCTAGTCTGGAAATGAAATCCCCAGACTGAGTCAACTAGAAAACACATGCTTGTTTGAAGACACACTGAAGTCAACATCGTGTGATCCATAGGCTATACCAAAGCTCTATTGCTCAGAAGCTCAAAACAATACAGACCTTTTGTTGTGGCTACACTCTTATCCCAGTCGAGTGATCACTTGCAGACTACAACATTTCTTTTCTGTATCTAACCTAATTCAACTGTAATTCAAAAAGTAGAACCTGTGCTGTATTTATGTAAATGAATACTCCTTTTTGTTTCCTGTGCTGCAGTATTAATAAGGTAGTTTATTGTGGGGCGGCACAGATATCAATATACAATTGGCAATACAGTTATTAAAGCCCACATGTTCTTTGCTGCTGTGGGTTTAATGATAGCAGGATAGGAAAGGTTTGGGAAGTAATAACCATAACCCCAGACTGCACTTAAAAGCCCAGGGGTAGGACTGCACTGTTATGTTTGCAGTTTTGCGGCATGGAAACGTGGCATATGATTAGGGACGACTGTGACAAAGAACTGGCACAATAGAAGACAATGTCTTTGAGGTGCAAAACCATTTTATTTCCATCACAAAGTATGGGAAACAAATAACCTTTTCAAAGTGAAAACCTCCCATTATGATCAAAATGATTACAACTGTTGCTATTAATGTTAATACAGGTATGATTATTTATGAGATTGTCTCTCATCCAAGAAGGATAAGCCTATCTTTGTATGAGCTTTGATCGTGCATGTGAGCGGACTGGGCCGACACGTCTTCATTTAGACTCTGTTATACTTTGGGGCATGAATTGGCAGCACCAGTTTCTACGAGTGCTATGTTTTTAGGCAAAGGAATGTTTGATTTTGTTGCAAAACCTTGCTGACTGGTTTTTGCACCATATCATTTCATCATATAGTCTCTAGGCAGTGTCCCTACAGTACATGATGTAGGTTTGCTATCATTGTGCATTATTGAACCAGTGGGTCTCTCCTCAGAGGATCCACTGACAGTGATGTGGTGTAGTGGAGGAAACACAACTTGCACAGCTTGTGGACACACAAGCTGTGCAAACATAACGTGAAAGAGAACCTTTTTGATCTTTCTGATTGATTATCTCAGTTATCACAATGTCATAAATTAATACATCCCCCCGTTCTGGCCTTCAAGATACTCCAGAAGCTAAAAAAAGGAGATGCCCTCATAGAAACGGAGACGTTTCACTATAGTAACATGATTAATGCGGTGTATCTCATCTGGACTTATGGTTGAGTAGCTCCAGCCTGATTGCTGCTGATGCTCTAGGGAGATGAGTCTCTGTGACTTGGAAGAAGTATTTCTGGAGCCAGGGCTCTCTTCATACATCACCTCAATGCTAACACTACTGTGATCATATAGACACCAGTGGGAATGGATTCTCTTAAGTGCTGGATAAGTGCATTTTGCCAAGGAAGTAAGAGAAGTTAAAATGCATTTAGTGTAAAAAAAAAAAACCAGTCCATTCTTCCTTAATGCAATCTTCACTTAAGCTATATGGACTCTAATTCTGAGTGTATATACTGTGGCCCTGCTATCCAGTGAGAGACCCTTATTTTCAGACTCCTATTTTTCTGCAGAGAGAAAGCAGTGGTATGTAAAAAGAAAGTTGATTCAGAAATCACACTTCAGTGGCTGAGGATCTCCAATTTAATGCTGTCCCGGCTCTTCCGTCTGGAGAAATCCCAGCCATGTTATTTTGGATATAGTGAGGGAACTGTCTGGCTGCCTGGCGGGTACCTAGCTGAGAGCAGTGGACTGTGAAGGCCCTAAGGAACCATGCAGGTCTTTACCATACCAACGGGCCTGATTACCAGTAAGGAATAGGCTGCATTAACGTGGGGCTGATATATCCAGAAATGTGAATGGATAAATCCATAATATGCAGCTGCTGGCCCAAATCCTGCTACAGCCCCATAGTGAGACTTGGGCCCTGTGAAGTTTGCAGATAACCCATTTCATCTCAACCAGAAAATGATGGTGCCTTGAAAGCTGGCACGCATGCATAGGGTTGGTGAATCTCTTTTAAAATGTCTTGCAGTGGCATATAGAATTTTGCAGTTTAAGGCTAGGCTTGTCTGGTGAGCAATGTTAAGTTTTGAATAGTTAGGCTGGCCGAATTTCTGTGTGGATCTGTTCTATATGTTCTCTATTTATAATGGCATCATGCTAACAGTAATATAACATATCTTTGTCATACTATACTGCATTGAACTCATTTCAGTCACTCATTTACTTCATATTTTTTCAGCACTTGCCTGCTCTGTTTTTAAGAGAGGCTTCCTTGCAGGCCCCTAGAAAGGTTTTCTTGCTATAATCATGACTCATCTTCACCTTCTGAAGTCAACTGTAGTTACACTGAAAGCAGAACATGGCAGAAATCTAGTAGAACAAATGAATAATTGAATGTGTTGTTTTTCTGTGATTGTGGTTTCTCACAAAGCGCGGACATTTTAATGTTGTGGTGATACCCACAGTGCATTTGTGATTAAAACGCTGGGAAGAGATCGAAACAACTTCATCTAATGAACCCTGCTCTATCCACTGCCTCCCTGCATCTCATCTTCACGGCCCTTGCAGTGAGTCTTTCTCGTTCATGTTAATATGCTGTGGCTTTATTGTAGAAAACAGTTATTAAGTAACACTTCAATAGTTAGAAAGTTGATGTCTAACTTTGGTGGCATTGACTTTCCCTTGGTGTCAACTTCAGAAGAAATACAAACTCATGCCTCGCGCAGCCCTCGTACAGCTTTATTTTCTTGTAATTTCTCCAAGCTCCCTTCTTCGAATTAGGGGTTGAGCAGATGCAGGTAGATGTATATTTATGAGGGGGATGTGTATTTCAGGGAGAAAGGAGTGTTGTGAAAGGTGACCTTGTTAGATAAAAGGAGGGCTCGGAAGCCAAATGATGAAAGAGAATGGGATCATCCTGGGCTCATTAATGTGGATTTGAAGGTCAGGTAATTATAACAATAGATGTGTGGGCTGGCTTTGGCATCTGGTATTGTTGCTTTGTTATGAAGGTGACAGGGCTGCGGAGGAAAGGGATTAATCACTGTGACACCAGCCTGTTGTCATATTGATACATCCAGACATCACAAATACTACTGCTGTATTTCTTGAAAGAAGCTTGAAAAACCATCACTTCAACCATCCACAGTAGCGTTATGACAAGTGTTGTTATGAATATGAATGGCTTTTAGACGCAAGCCACAGTCGCCTGATATTGTAATGAGTATTTCAAAGTAAAATCCAACCTAAAATAGAATTCACATCACTGTCATCTCTATGATTTTGGACAGTTCAGTCTTGATTTTCTGCACACAAACTCATCAAAAAACTACCCCAAGCTACTCCAAGATGTCATCAAACATAGCTTCATTGATGGTGAGTGAAAGACCCAATTTGAGGATGCAGTGAGGACACCTTTGAATGTAAATTCAAATGCTCCAACAAGCATTCTACCGGTTAAAGTCTAACTTCAGCAAAAGGTTGCATATTCACAAAAGTGAATGTTTGTGAAAAGTTTGTGAAAGTTTGATGTCTTGATCATAGCAATAACGTGAATGTGATGGCTGGACAGCTGAGCGAGCCCTGGCATCCATTGCTGAGCTGCCAGTCAAGCCATCAAGGACAGACAGTGCATTAGTTTAGCCTAGCAGATACAATGTGGTTGTTTGAAATAAGGCCCAGGCAACCATTCTCTACGTAGGCCTTAATATCCTGGGGTAGGGTGCCTTAATTTTCATTAATTTATCTGCTTTGGCTTTTATCTCTTTTGGTACGCCGTTGTAATTTCTTAGGCATAGGTAGCTATGGTAGCTGGACAGCTGAGCCTTGGCATCCATTACAAAGCTGCCATTACGGAGACAGCAGGGTCAGTCGGCGCATCAGCTTACCCTAGCAGATACATTGTGGTTGTCTGGAATGATGTACAGGCCCAGATCTCTGTTTTGGCATTCATTTCTCAGGGTAGGACATTGCTAAGGAGACTAGTCTAGTGTAGAGCTGAGTATCTTAGCAGTGCTGAGTGTGGGTATAGAGGAGGGTGGTTCTGGGATACCAGAGTCTACTGTTGAGCCTTCTGGACGTGGTCAGCCTAATTCAATGAAACATCTATGATGGGAGGTGCCCATTTGATAACTCCAATGACATACTCACATCCCGCACTGCCCCTGCACATGCCATCTGCGTACCTTGGCATTCATGCTTCTGGTGCTTTCATGACAACCGTGCACCTGAAATCACCAGTATTTTGGTGCCACTGTAGAAAAATGTACCCATATAAATCTACCAACAAGTAGAAAAAAATAAATAATGGAATTGTCCAGTGGTTCCTCCTTGAGGTGCACCGCAGTTATGTTTGGTGCCATCTGCATTGTTTCAAATTTCAGGTGCTGTATGACCTTGCATACTTGTAGTCATTTTGGCTGTAATAGCGTCATTTTGACTGCTCACAATCCGCTGCGTTCTTATCCACATGAAACATGAACCAGGCTATAGACTGTCTGAGTGGCGGTGCTCCTGGGATCCTGCCACCTCTACCCCCAGTTGGTCTGGCTCAGTCAGGCTCCTCAGGGAACACTTGGAGCTATAAAGAACAAAAACACCAACCAGAATTACCAGGCGAGGCGGCATGTGTGGGGTTGCATGCATTTTTAATGTGCCACAAATAAGAAATACCACCGTTGCCTCTCTTCTGTCATCCTGTAACTGCTGCCTCATTGAAGTTTTATTTCTATTTGTGTGAGTTTTGGCTGGCAATAAAAGAAACAAGAGCTGTTATCATTAAAGGTTAGAATCGCTTCAATTTAACACAGAACTCTGCAGACATGAGATGGGGTGCTCTAGATATCAAACCCTAGCTGAAGAATCTCCAGTGGTCTGTGTTTCTGTCTGTCTGTCTGATTGCGTGTGATTGTGTGTGTTTGCGTGCGTGTGATTGTGCATGTGTGTCTACATTTAGGCCCGATAGCAGTGCTTGTTAGGAAGGCTGGTGGAGTGGAAATGTATGAGTGTGTGCGTGTGTGTGTGCACATTATTCTGTTCAGAGAGAATTTGCCAAAGTTCCTAAACTCTACTGATCCTTTGAACATCGGCATTCAGAGCTGACATGTTAGACATCAAAACACTATGAAGAGGAACACCTAATTACTAGGTCTCAACTGAGTCCACAAATGATCATCTTTTTTGTTTCTCTAAACTACTTCCTTCATTATTTCAGGCCTTCCATTTACAGTTAATTTCTGTAGTAGATGCAAACATGTCTGTCAAATGACTTGTGAATATCCATTGTAATTACAGCGAAAGAATGGAAAAGAAACCAAGTGACGTGACTCACGGTTACAAAGAGCAGCCATGTTGACCTAGTTTGAGCTTTTATTTGGGACGGTTTGGGAGCACTGGAGTGACATTTGTTGGAAAATCTATCTGAATTATTTTCTGGAGGACTGGTAACTGACGAACGTGAACGGCAATAATGAAATGTGCTGATATAAAGCAGCATACAGTTGCTATAGAACATAGCACAGATCCTTGCTATCACAATTCATTTGACTGTGATATATTTACTGAAAATCCTGCTAAAGTGCCTTTAAGATTCGCAGACAGAGATAGGCCGGTACCATTATATTGCAGTAGTGGCCCTGGTTCCTTTGAAAAATTGCACCAAGCTTTTTTTGGACTCAGCAACCTATCTATTTGCAACAGAGTGGGCAACCTGGACCATAAAACTTTTTTATTAGTTTCTCTGCCCCACCTTTTATCCCCGAGTCACAGCAGAGTACACTATTAACCTCTGAGCTTATTGAGATTCGTTGTGAAAGGGGAATAATGATAAGCTGAGCATATATCCCATATTTAAAGGGTTCAGTCAAGGTGGCAGAGACCAGGAGGTAGACAGTGGGTCTGTTTACTGCCCTTAGGTTTTGTGGTTACGCGCTAGCACTTCCCATTCAACTGCATGATCTGGGGCTCTGCTGACATCACAACACGCAACCCAGGTCCACGCCTCACTGCCCTCTACACACATATGGCTCACACACCGAAGCACACACAACCCATTTTTATGACTGCTCTGCAAATATATGGAGACACTGAGAGGAGAGGGTGTTTTCGCCATTCCATTTCACTGTGTTTGTGTCTTGGCTGGCTTCTAGATGCAATGCCACGATTCATAAACTCTGCCTGTCACACTCTCTGCCTTGGCTTCTATTATCAGTATTTTCTTGCTGTGAAAATACACAGCAGTGGCCCCACCTCAGTGTCATTGGCTGAGGGATATATGAGGTGACTTTGGGGGTTAGGAGTTCAAAGGGCAGACAGGAAGTGGGTGTTCCCACAGTGACAGTGTAGGCATGTGTGAGATGGGCCAGCCTAATGCCGTGGCTCAATGATTCCTAATGATCTGCCATCTCCAGGCAGCCTGGGGAGCCCTTCCACTGAGATTTATGACCCATGTTGTGGTTACCACTGGGAAGGCTATCAGCAGTACTCCTGAGAAACCCCAAGTTATACTCTTTTTGGCCTCACTCTTTGTGCCCATTATCTGGGCCATTGTGAACTCTCAGGGCTTGTCTTTACTAGCGCAGGAAATATTCAGGTTCTCTGAAAAATTGAAACTAACGATCACTGAGCTATATTATCTAACGTGATCTGATTGTAGTAGTTGTTTTTGGGGTTGAGTTATAGTCCGTTCTGTCCTTGAGGAAAAAATTGA
The DNA here is from genome assembly GCA_900660455.1 of Gephyroberyx darwinii. Lineage (NCBI taxonomy): Eukaryota > Metazoa > Chordata > Actinopteri > Trachichthyiformes > Trachichthyidae > Gephyroberyx > Gephyroberyx darwinii. The sequence goes on along the minus strand of CABFOQ010000369.1, from coordinate 74,717 downwards.
TTCCTGGAATTCCCTGCACGCTGGCAGACACAAAAATACAAAAATTTTCTCCTTAGGCCCTATTGTGGCAAAGGAAAATAAGAAACATTTAGCAGGCATTCAAAGAGGCAACTCCACGTGTAGTCGCTCAGCCACTGTAGAAGAAACAGATAATGGTCTTCTGATGATACTAATTGTTGGCTCTCCCACTGCTTCCCTGAAGGCAGAAATGTGTTGATCCACCACAATATAGCTAGACTGAGCTCAGGGTGGGCACAAACAGCAAGGAGAGCTAGTGTATAATTAATACACACACTATAAAATATGCATTATGGGGTGGATGTGGCCAAATATGGATTTTTGTTTTGATTTTCACTCCGGATAATTGAGGCACTTCTCAAGCAAGTTATACTGAATAAGGCACAAGCTCACAGCCCAGCCCATGGTGCCAAGAATATAGGGCTGCTCTGTAGGTTAGCTTTTCTTGCAGCTGTTTCTTATTTGTCTCTTGCTTTCCAGCTCTTGAAGAGGGATTGTTAAAGCAAGTCCCCATCCATTTTGTGATTTTAATGTCTCCCTTGAAATCTGCTGCTGTGAGCTGAGTTCACCAACTCCGTAGGTAACAGATACTTTGTGTGCATAAGCAGCACAGTGTGTTCAGAGATAAATTGCCAAGACATCAAGGATGTTTCAAGACATTCTGATCATTGAGGGAGAGGAGAGGATGCAAGGAGGAGGAAAATGAAAAGGCATAAAGCAACTCGCAGTGTTTTTACCCCGCCCTACTTCCACGTTTATCAGAACCACCACTGAGATGAGATGGCTGTCGAACGCCCTCCATCTCCCGGTGGGCCATTGCCGTGATCACACTAAGACACATGTGGTTAGAAAGCATCTAACATCTCAACCCCCAGACTACCCCAATCAGCACCACCACCACTACCCCACCCCACACTACCCCAAACACACAGGAGAATTGTGTCAAACTGATTAGCATCCACATCTCCAATCCCTGATTAGGTGTGGAGTAAATGAAGCGCCCCTCCAGGTATGCATTTCCATAATATCAGGTAATTAAACCCCAGTGTTTTAATAGCTCAGAAATAGTAAGACTCCCCGGGAGAATAGACAATGGCGACAGACTTTGCTGAAAACTAGCAAACTATTAGCTTGCTTTGAAACAAAACTGTCCAATACTTTAATTGTGCTGATAATAGGCAAATGATAACAAGCTTAACACATTTAACAACAACATTATTGACATGTGTGCTTGTGACGGTAAATGTGGAAACTTGGGTAACCTGTTAATGTGCACATTTCCCACAGAGTTGGTAAATGTGTACATTTCCTGATTAATGTGAGTGTAAAATGCTAGTCAAAGTAGCAAGGCTCTCTCCCTGTCCTTGAGTGTCCTGCTGATGGCATTTCTGTAACATGTTGATTGCACGTCGTGCCATTGACAACAAAAAGTATTTGTTGTAGTAGAGCCTTATGGATATAGCAGTTATATTACACTAGATTCTTTAAAATCACGTTTAAACAATTTAATTCAGAGTTGTGTACTGCATACACTATTGGACTCAAAAATAAAAGTAAATAGACACACAATGCACACCAGTTTGGAGAAAAATGCCTCAGATGCCTCCACCCTCACTTCGTGATCGAGGTCAACTGGGAGGGGTTGCATGAAAACGAACCAAATGCTGGCCTACCTTTTTCTCTGATGTCGTAGTGTTACATGAATGATTCTCCCAGTCTCTCAGATCTCAGTTTACTACAGAAGCCAAATTGAAGAGGTATTTTGGCCATGTGGTTTGCTATACTCACAACAAAAAATGGAAATGTACACACATTTACCTTTGGAAATGCATGTGTACCGCCTGCTGGAAAATGAGCATTTCCCACATTTACTGCAACATATGTATATACTGCCAAGCATTCCTCATGACCTGTATTTCTGTATTTCCAAGCATTCCAAAATAAAAGTGGTATTAAATGCTGTATTTTACATTTTCACTACATTTATCTATACTTTTGAAAAGTGTGAATGGAAAACTTCCCAACGTAATAATAATAGGCTATTTTGGATATGGTTCTCATTTGAGCCGTGTGGTTGATGGTGATGGCTGAGAACTAAACAAACTAAGGCTGTGAGAGCGCAAACATCTCTGTCATCAGAAACACCTGGAAAGGTGCTATTGTAAACATGACAGTGGTTTGTCGGTACATCCTTGTTTGTGTTGCTGTTTTTCGTGTGTGCATGTTATGCTCATAAGTGTACACACACAACAAAAGCGCTTGATGAAACTGCATTCTGCAGTTGGAGAGCTTTCTTTGTCCCAGTGCCCTTTCATATGTGTGGTGCTCAAATCAGAACAATGCAAAGCACTAATGGTGCCACAGAAAGGTGTGGAAGCTCAGTGGCCTCCAAAACACCCTTCAGCACATAAATCAGAAATCTAATAAGACTAAGCAGACTAAGCAGGAATATGTTTTGTGATTGGGGAGCTCTTCCTGATACCTCATATTCATTATCTGTTGCCTGTGCACCACATAGAGAAGGTGCTAATACAAAACTTTTTTGAGAATTAATAAGGATTTAATGGGGATAGTGTTGACTGCTAATGATAGTGGATACACTAGTTGGAAATGAAGATCATTAAAAGCATGTTGTAGTGTGTGATTCTCCCATTGCCCGCCGCATGAACTGCACTTCAAACACATAGGCTACCTACTTTACTCTTCAGTAACCCAAATTAACAGATGTACTTTAAATCCTCTCCAGTCTTTTTCCTCTCATGTGTGAGGGATGTCTCTTACTGACAACGACAGAGCAAAATGAAAGTAGGTTCATTTTTAATGATATCCTCTTAAGTTAGATAGCTCTCTGTGATGTTGCCTCCTGGTGAACCAGTAAACTACAGCTGATGTGGGGGATTCACTGGGACAGCACAGGGCCAATTGTTTGAGAACTAAATTGTCCCTCAGCTGAGAATAGAATACCAGTGGGTTATATTCAATGTCTGTTTTTAGACATCTTATCTGAGTCACATGTAACTTCTCTTTCAACCCACCCAAACCTAAGGCCCTCGCCACACGTTGTTAGATCACAAGCATTAAATAACCCCTCTCTTAGCTCATGTCCAATGCAGCTGGATATCAAAGTGGTTTTCAAGTCAAAAAGAAGCAGACCCCACAAATCTGTGATACGAGTTGGATTGCTCTGTTGTAAAGCAGTGGGTATTTGCAGGTGTCCAAGACTATAGGCCAGTGTTAATTGTTTTTAATGAGCCACATGTTTTATTGAGCTTAACCTCTGTCATGTTGCCAAGGAGGAAATTGGAAGTATCTGACTTTGCCAGAGATGTGGTTTTCTTCAGATGAAGGCGCTATTGTTGTCAGCTAACACCAAAATGTTTAGTCTCACATAGCCAGGCCAGGTTTTATGTTTTATATAGGCTATAGTATTGTATATCGTAGCGCAGCACCTAGCAACCTAGCCTACATAACAAGTGATGTCGCTAAGGGCTTTTTTCAGGGCTTATGCTGCAAATGTTTTGAGAAAA
>CABFOQ010000369.1:32067-48816 GCA_900660455.1 Gephyroberyx darwinii | reverse complement strand
GTGGGGGGGGTGCAATCAATAGCTAAGCCAATAAGGAAGTAGAGGCTAAGGTTAAGAGGGTAATCCCTGTTGGTAAAGCAGGAAATCTATAAAATAAATGATTCCTCCACTCCTGGAGGCCAGAGGAGGCTATTTCTTGGACCAAGTTTGGGAGCACACGCTGGGTTACACCAGAGAGAAAAAGAAATAGACTAAAACTAGTCTATTCAACCTAAACACATGGCAATTTGTAGGAAGCAGTACAAAAAGCACCATGTTTTTTTTTCAAATCCTCTAAAATCTCAACAACAGCCACCCGATAGTCAGATAGCTCAAACTGCTTGGAGGGAGATTGGCTGGGGTGGTTTGATGTATGAGACGTTGCCTGTGACTCCAGAGGTAGCAATTTCAAGCTACATGTCAGGTGAGTTGCTTTCCAACAATCAAAAGTTTTTCTTTTCTTGAAATAAACTTCTGAACCTCACCCGAATCTTAACTTTAAATTTGTTTTTTTTATGACTAACCCGTTCTTGTTACTTAATCCTAACTACAGCAGCCCTTAAACCATAAACTTTAGGTTAAACACAGTTTTTGTACTTGCTTAAAACTAATGAATACAAACTAAATTTAAAAAAACATATGTTTTGTCCCAACATTGCAGAATTATCAATGTTATTAGTGTAACACAGTCCATAGCAGATACATTGGCTTATATCTAGCTACATCCTTTTATTCAAACTTTATTCATCGAAGTATTTTTTGCTGTGCAAACATGATCCTTTTCAACAACACCCAGCTTCACATCCAGGATTAGCAGTTTCCCACAGCAATTCCCACTGGGGACATCCATGCTAAAAATGTAATGCGCTTTGGATAAAAGTGCCCACCAAATAGTATACATGTAACAGTTACACACATTCACATTAGCCACTACAGCTCCACTCTTCCACAGTTGGCCACAAAAAAGCATTTGGGGGTAAGTGCCTTGCTCAAGGGCAGCTTGATTGTCATTGTTGAGGGAGAGGAGAGCATTACTCATTCACTTTAAGCGACTTTCCCAGTCAGTCCGGGAATTCGAATTGGTGACCTTCCAGTAACAAACCCGCTTCTCCGACCTTGAGGCTGCTGGCTGCCACACACGGAAAAGCATTTTTCTAGTGCTTTAATTTGTAAGCTTTAAGCTAAATCATATGCATTTGAGCCCACTATTGATACCATCGTGAATGCATGTTACACTAAGGTATCTGATTTCACCTGATTAACCAGGTGATGATACATGTTCCATAATGATCCAAGAGTAAAGCACCCTGTTGTTCAACAAGGATGTCTTAATGCTGAGGTTTTTAATTGAGCACCAGGGATGTGTGAAGTGCTAATGGCTTTTTCAGCAGTATACGTTAAAACCCTGAACATTTGAAGTCTGGCCTGTTAGTGAAAGCAACAGTAAATAATTTACAGTGCCATTCCCCCTTTCGCTGAGCTCTGTGCATATTGATACAGGCAATTTGTTCCCTCATCTTAGCACTCACGTTCATTGTATTTATGAATGCATGGCATAATGGCCTTGCTCAGCCTGGCTAACACAGCTGGTTACAGTAGCTGGAGAACATAAGTTTTGTTATACTACCGTTTTACAAACTGTATGTGACAAGGGGATATTGCAGTGTTCATTATCCTACATTCTAGGGATGGAAACATTTCCCACTGTATTTGGACTAGCTTTGTACCTACATTATTGATGTGTTTAGACTGACAACAGCACCACTGAAAAATGTGTTTTAAGTACGCAGTTAGACACCATGAGTCATAGCAGCCCGTAGCAGTTTGAATAATCAAAGCATTGCAAAAAAAAAAAGCCTTATCTGGACCAAAATCAACACAAGGTAAACCCAAAACAGGGTAGAGCGCAGGCACATCAGAAATGATTCATTTCCTGTGATGCATCGTTGGAACTACAACACTGTTTTTCTTCATCCTGTAAAAATGGCCCATCGATAATGGAGAAAAAAAAATGTTTCCTCTATCCCTTAACTGAAAGTAATCATAAGATGCTAGTAGCGTGTTGATTTCAGCTCTCTGTAAAATAATTGACAACTCTGGAACGACAATAATACATAAGCAGAGCAACTGTTGTCTCAAAGAAACCTGACCTGTACTAGGCAAGCTTTGTCCTTTTCTCTCTCTCAACAATATTGCTTTCTTTCTGGACAGTTGCACGTGTTTTCTGTTTCACTTTGAGAATGGTGTTTTGTTCAGTAGGCTGAGTGGCTAGGCAGTAGCTGACAGTTCATGTGAGCCGCAGCATCAATGATGTCTTAAGGTGCTCCAGTTAGCTCACTGACTGAGATGGCTGCTTTCACTCCACAAAGCCTAAGCTCCCAAACATCCCATTACTACCTGCTAAGTCAACCTGAAACTTTTGAGGCCAGCCTGACATTGTGCATGTAATTACTCCCTCTCTTGCTTTTAAACCCAAAGACCTCTTATTCCCTGTAAAGGCAATTTGCTAGGTCATAGAAGATTACTGACTTAACTTTCTCTCTCATTCATTAGTGAAGCTATTCAAATGAAACAGTGCCTTGGAGTTACGGCCAAGCGCTGTTGGTGGTTTTGTTTTCCCAGTTACTCCAGATATAAGTTATTTACTATACTTATTGTCTGTAAACTGATATTATGGATACTATACATTTAAATATACACTATGTGAGGAATGTTACAGGGTGACTAAGATGTTATGTAGGCTTCTTCACTATTATCTTTTAGATATATAGCACATTTGCAATACTGTACTGGAACAGCTTTCTCTCTGCAGACCTTAGGAAGTTGCACTTGCACTTGCCAAAGCCTCTTAATTAGGTGATATAGTAATAAAACATGACTTTTGGTTGGCACCATAGGAGATACATAGGAGATACATAGGAGCTGAACACATAGACCTTTACAGTTTTAGTGCTCTCGTTATTGAGCTACATAAGATTTAGAATGGTGATAAACTAGCTTTGCTGGAGGAGTCCATTAAACAAAATTGATACTTTTTGTCAATTACAATTGATTAACTCACCCAGGCCATGTGATCATACATTATAGCATCTATGTGTTGATGCACCTGACTGAAAATTCCTGGTTGCACACACAGGAACTTGCCTGCGTGTGCAATGTAACACACACGGTGCTACTCGTCGTGACTAATTTTACCCTCATTTTAATCTTATTAAAAGAAATGCATGCCAGATGCTGGCAGTCTTTTGACACATGATTTTGGATGATGTTAAATGTCCTCATGGGCTGATGCGTCCAGGGGTTAAGCAGGGTTGTTCTGATCAACCTCTGACACCAGGGTCACTCATAGGGTTCTGCCCCAGGCACGGCTCCATTGATAAGGGTCACTGAAAGGGTCATCCCTGCTCCCTCTTTACTTCTATCCAATTAAAGCATCAGGGGCTGAATCTGCGCCTGTTGTTAATTGTGCTCATTGACTGCCATGCAGTTCAGCTAAGTGTATGCTGAACACCACACAGTGACTGGGTGGTTTTCTCATCTTTACAGACATTCAGTTGTCAGCTGTGGCATAAAGGGTTCTAACATACTTATCACATACTTAAAAAAAAAATATATATATATAAGAATATGTGGACACACTCCAGCAGCTTTTCTGTGTGCCATTAGCCTACTATAAGGTCCCATATCCTGGCTGCGATATTTTCTTCGGTGCAGGTGAGGGGTTGCCCAGCATCACTTTGGAGTGATTTCCAATCATCCACTCAATTTACAGGCCATGGGGGAGGCGAAACCTGTTACTGTGCCCTTCACTGGAGCACATCTAGTGAAACGACCTTGTTGAGACTACTTTTTCCTTAACAGGATGAATACACCATATTTTAGTGAGACTTTTGCCCAATGAATCACTATTTGTAAAATGAAAATAGATAGAGGATTAATATGTCTCCCCAAACTGTTTTCGAGCTTTTATCCACCTGCATGTGTCTGCATTTTCCTGAATGGGATAAATTATTGCAAAGTGTTGTTTATTTGTTTGTTGTTGTTGTTGTTGTTGTTTTCTTTAAATAATTAACCTTAAATGTATTTGTTTTCCAAATATTAAAAATATCCAAACTACCATGTGCAAGGCATAATGGTTATTATGGTCATCATTGTTCTTATGGCTTGTTATTACATAAGATATGATTAGTGTGTCTAATTTTTCATCCAGATGGGCTTCAGCTTGTTTATCCGTACATTTCTCAAACCAGACTTATTAAAATACACAATTATCATGTATTTTAGAGTAGCCTGTGCACCGTAGCTGTTGAATGCAACTTCAGAGACAGTTTCAGAACTGGGACAACACCCCCACCCTTTTGAAAATCTAATTAAACTAAACTAGTTTTTATCTGTTCTAAATGACTTCAGAGAACCCATTCATTACGCCTGCCCTCCAGTCCTGTCACAAATATACTCCAATATTACATTTATTTAATAAATAGGTTACTAAATGTTTTCCTTTTTTCTTTTCTTTTTTTTGTTGTCTTCCCTTGTGTTCATTTTATTGCACTGAATAACATCTTTCAGCCCGTAGAAGACAACTAGACCTGTAGAAAACGCCTGTGCCTGCCGGTAAGCGCTAGGAGAGTGGAGACAGACCCGATGTCATTGAACCTTTTAATCTAGCTTGTCGAGAGGCCACCAACCCAATAAGGCATTTCACCTTACCCACCTGATATGATGAAAGTATAACCAAATGATCAATGAAGGGATTTACCCTTCATTGATCATTATATTTTGCCTACCAACTTTCCGTTTGCTGTGTGCAACCATAGCAACAGGACCAGGATGAATCTACTTTTTAGTGAAACGATGACAATAATCTCCCTTGGATTTGATCATCCGCTCTCCTCTACTCCCCTTCTGCCAAGCTTCAGCAGAAATTATCTGAGAGAAAGAAATTAATCTCTCACCTCATACCTGGCTGTAGTAAATGCAATGTGAATGGAAATAGAAATGATTAACTATTAGCCTTTAATCAAGATGCCAGGCTTCTGCTCTGCTGAGATGGAGAGATATATATGCACATCAGCAGGTGTGTTGATGTTGCAGCGGTGCCATGTGTATTATGACTGGCCGTGTCGCTTAGTCTCAGGTTTAGATTTTTCCAAAGAAAACTGGAACAGTAATTGGGCATAGACAGCTATTTGTCTTGAATCTCACTGAATAGTGGAAAGCATATGGTTGTCTGTTCCTCAAGGGGCAAAGTCTGGTCAAACATTTGAGAGTCAGACACTCCTCTATACCTGGGCAGTATCAAACTTAAACACAGTGTGGTAACGACCAGTATCTAAATATCAAGTCTGTTCTTTTCTGAGCAGTATTCAATTAGTTAAAAGTAATACAACTGTAAAAGTTGTATTTTATGTTCAGCTACAGTGTAAAAACCTCACATCTTAGCTATGTCTTCTTGTGTGCAAATTCCTTTCAAAATGGGAGAGCGTTCTTCTGGGTGCTTAGTTTGCATGGATTGCAGCAATAAAGTAATGTATGTTGACATGTTTTGATGATAGTCGGCAACTTGCCTTGCATTATATAATTAATCACACTGTTGTATCTGCAATGCTTATATATGTATGTAACATGCCATAAGCTATGTTTGCTAATGGTTTAGTTGCTAACATTACCCAGCAAGCAAAGTAGCCTAACGTTGCTTCTCCAGCTAAGCAATTATGCACCATGAATGTGGAGCTGTACAGAATCTGTTCAATTATTAAGTAATATCATTGCATCTGCGTCGTGAAATTCTCATCTCATGACCTTTACTGATATTGGCAGTGAGATCTATGGCATTTGGTTCACTATTGATTATGAAGCAGTATATACAAAACCTTGGCATTTTAGTTAAAAGAAGTAGTAGTTTCCATCTCTCTCCTTTTCCTCATCTTTCTCAGTGCCATTAGTGAGTTGGTATATCAGTGTGCCTCTCTTCCATCACACTGCCTGCTCTTGGAATCCCCTGCTAATGGGAGCGATGGCAATGAGATGGCCACGGTTCTTGACAGAGAATGATGGCTTCCCAGGATAAAAGAGATCATTTCAAGTGCGTAGAGGGAGGCTGCTCTGCAGTGCTGCTGCTCTGACCACTGCCTGTTGATTGATTTGCATTGCAGATTGCATAGACTTGGAGACGACCTGGCTAGCTCTCCAGGCTGACACTGTTTCAAACCCATCACAATCCCTGGCTACTGGCCCAGCATGTTGCTCACCCTTTCATTAATATGGGAGTGTCAGTACACCTGCCTGCCAGACACAGCAGTTAAGTCAGCTTCAAATGAATAAAGTCATTTGTGGCATCTTAGTGGTAAATAGGGTGCTGACCAGCCAATGACATTTGTGCTCTTGTGTTTGGCTTTTTGTTGTCACAGTAGCCATCTCGTTGTTACTGGCCTGGGTTTATTCCTCCAAAATAGAATGCTGTGTGCAGGAGGGCAGGGTTATTAGCAAGGACCTCACAATACAACTTGATGTCAATACTGTGAGTCATGATTTGGTTTCTAAACAATATTGATACTGGACATTTATCTATATATGTCTTATACATGTTATACTGTATATGACGGTAATTTACACAGATGCAAGCTTTACAATATAACATCTGTGTCTTCTGATATGAGTCTGTTTGCAGTATTTATATTGTTTTGGGGAGAAACTGATCCAAAATGTGCATTCACTTAATATTATACTTCTTTTTATTAGGCAGTACTGTAGAGCAATGAACTGGCAATAAGATGTAAAACACAATACATGCAATGGGGATGTTATGTCAGTTTTCCACAACTAAAGGCAATATAAGCCAACAACTAAAACTACACATTTGATATGCACATTTTGCAACCTTGCAGTGAAATGTAAACAAAATGCCAACAGGAACCGTTTTGAGTGCTTGATAAAACAAAGAAACGCATTTGCCCTAGTTTTACAGCTGTGAAATAAAGCAGACTGCAAACATCAATGCTACGATTTGAAGAATCAATTCTGAACTGTGGAAAACAAAATCGGGTTGTATGGTGTATAGATTTTTTTTTCACCCAGCTCCAATGTGCATTATATTAGTATGTGATTGTGATCATAAATACCTTCTGGCTCTCATTTGTCATATTGTGTTTTGTGTAAGAAAGAAAGTGTAGCCCTGGCCCAGAAATTCAAAATATTGAAGCATTGATTTTCATTTTCTAATAGCTTAAAATATAAAAATAAAGTAAATTAGACAGGTGAAATGGGTTGAATGTATTTTGAAGCTTCAAAGGCTTTATTAAACATTGTAACAAAGTGTACTGGCAATTTTAGTAAGTAAAGTTGAAAAGGCTTTATTTTCCATTCACTACTTACTTGCATGCTGTTCTTTAGAAACACAGCACCTTATTCTGGCTTTTTTTTAATACCAGTGAGTTTTTAACTAAGTATAATTTCTCTGCTATTTCAAAGCTATCTCAGTCCACTGTTCAATATATACCCTATTGTAAGATAGAAGTTGCCTTACCTTACAGTGTCAATCACATCTTATTCAGGTTGAAACTCTATAACATATCTGACTGGGTTCTGAAAGTTGTGCCTGAAAGAAGCATTTCAATTGATAGCTGTAAAGTTTTGTTTCACAAATGTTGCTTTCAACAGTGTCAGTGTGAAGAGATTTCCAGCAACTCATTTTTTTTCCTCATTGCGTTTCACTCATAATGTCAGCAGCAAATGACCTTTCAGTTAAAGAATTGCCAAGCGGAGTGCCAGTGTGAAATCATGTAGCTGCATTTTAATGCTGTTTTGCAATGAAAGTTTCTAATCAATCCAGTTCTCTTAACTTGATTTTTCTTTTTCCTGAACAGCTTAAAAAACAAAACAAAAAGCAAACACCTGACTGCAGTGGATATGGAAATGTCTTACCACTGAATTTGACAAGCGACATTATTTCTTGATAGAGAGACAACATAGCTTAATAGTATTGGCAGGGAAATTAGCCAGGGAGGTGATTGGAAGGTGGAGGAAAATCTGATGAAACACTGTAGTAGCTGTTTTTTTCCATCATACAGGACAGGGAAAAAATACTAAAACTCTGGTTGTGTTTGAGGGCCCAAGAATTCCATTTCTGTCAATGCCTTTGAGATATTCCCCAATATTCCTCTTCATTAGCTTTAAGGATTGACTAAGCAAAAAAATAAACAAAACAATAGCTGTTTCAACAAACTCAACACATTCATAACTGTTTGACACTGTTGTTGGATTGAAGTATTATTACCACCTAATGGTGTGTCAGCACCTGAAAATATAAAAGTTAGTCTGAAGCTTTCTCAGATAATAACGACGCCATGCAGTGTGAAATGCCCTTGAGATGGTTTGAAATAGAGGTGTAAATGTAATTACTTTATTGGCTTTCAGTATTCTCCTTGAATACTGGGCTATTTTATGGAGTCAAACAGTCTTTAGTTTGAAATATCCATTGAATACATTGAATATAGTTGAATAAAATATCCATTAATGAAACATAGAGAAGCCTCTGCTTGGCGTCCCCACACAGAGAGAAGAGCCAAACCTCTGGACCCAGCCCGGTTGTCTATGAGCTGCACTGGCACTCCCAGACTGATTGGTGTTTACTAAGGCTGTGCCAAGTCTCTGTGCTGGCCAGTTTTGTGTTTGCCTCTTTCTCCACTAAACCCCAAGCAGCACTGCTAAATGCCAAGACCCTGCTTATACACTGGGTCTTTGTCTTTGCTATTGAAGAGCACCTCTACAGTGAAATCCATGCGTGCATGTGTGAGTTAGGAGTGAATTAGGAGGACATTGTCCACTCTATTTGCTCTTGTTAATTTAGTCACAGTAATATGTTGATCGGTTTTTGAATTTTAAAGTAATACGTTGAATTTGTGGCAAGAACGTTCTATGATCAACTTACCATAGTGCCAGGAGAAGACTGGTAGCAGTTCACCACTGTGTGTTCAGTATTTAGTGTTGCAGTGCTTTTGAAATAACATAAACCTTACTTTTGTGTACCCTAAACATACATAGTGTGCTGGATTGTGACGGCTGGCAAATTGAATCAATACTGGGCAACGGGGTGAAACTGATACCAATCTGCTTGTTACATGAGGCCACATGATCAAATAATTTCTTTGAGCTCATATATAGGTCTTCTAAAACATGTTGTCTTTTTCACTTATTTTAGAGGTAGAAGCCTCAATATGCAAAATAATCAAAATTGAATAATATCTTAATCTCTTCTTTAATGACATCAGCAATTACGCCTTAAACGGATTTAATATATCCTTTAAGATATGGAAAACGGATCATAACCTGCTTAAGAGGCTGTAGAGAAATCATCAGATTAGCTGCAAAACAAAGAACGATATTCAGCATCCATCACCGCTCCCCCACTGCTTGGATGACATACATGCTTGCCTGAGAGATTTAAAGTCAGAATTGATAACTAATATCCTGAGAGGCGACAGTGGACTGTAATGTGAGTCCATACATCATCTCTGGAAGGTCAATAGCCTCCATCATAGGCGCAAGAATGATCAACTGATATCCAGCTATGCCAGTTGTGATATGGACACCGGTGCTGCTGGTGTTCCTTCTATGAATTAATGTTTACAAGCAGCCATGACTCCTTTTGATATTATCAGTGATTTGGCTGTGATCTCCAAACCAAAATGGTCATGACAGTGAAAAAAGTGTTTAAGAATTGCTACTCTCTCAGTACATTGATAGTAAACAAATATTTGCACTCAAGCTGAGTGGAAAATCTGAAATTATGCTCACTCATTATGCCAGGAGAATATCCTCTGTTACCAAATACCCGTATCCACTGCTGTTTCTTTTCTTCCTTGTGTACTTCATAGAAACATTTGGTGTGGAGGGTTATATCCAGGGCAGTAGGCCAAGCTGTGAACAAGCATCTATCTGACTGCTGTCACTCTGGAGGCCATTATGCGGTTCCGTTTGAATTAAAAAGCCTCTTCTCCGGGGCAAGGTGGGTGCTGCATGGGTGCATGGCTGACCACTGGATATCAGAGATACGTCCCTTCAGTGAAATGGCTGAATGGGAGGGTGACCACGCATCTCCCTTGTTTTTGGACTCCTCACTGTCACTCACAGAGGCGGGAGTGACAGGAGACCCCATTAACCTCCCAGATTCACTTCCATCCTCCATCAAAAGGGCAGCTTTTACAGTCACCACTGAGATGGGGGAGACAAAGAAAAATGCTTCAACAGTCTCATTAACATACCCCCACCTCAAAGTCTCAGAATGGGTTGGATGTTTGCTCCTGTCAGATCCGGAGCTCTTTACTGCTGGCATACCCACAAATATCTTTTTACTCATTCAGAACAAAAATAATAGTTTTGAATGGGAAGATTTTTTCCACTGTTCAGAGGAGAGCCTGCTTTTGAAATGGCCGGTAAGTATGTTAAAGCTGGTCTTCCCCAGAGAAAAATTATCTACTTAATTAAAAGGACCAGCAGGAAAGGCCTGGAATCATGACGGTATAATTATAAAAGCCCCATTTCTGTTAATCCTTGGCTCAGCAGCAAGGAGCCTTGCATAGTGGAGCCAGGCCATGGCCACTAGTTAAGCACTGGGACCACACGGGGCTTTTACAAGAAGAGGCAGTGGGAGGACGGCTGGGTCTTTTACTGAGAGGGAGCACAGAGGTCCACTAGAGGCTTTTTAGTGGGATGGAGTCTAGGGAGCAAGGCACAGCAAGACCATTTATGAAGGACATGGAGTCAAGAGGCAACTCATGGGCATCTTTGGCTCATGGGCAAGTATATGACTACTGTGCCAAGTACTAATGCGTTGTTTGAGTCGAGGGGTAATAGAACTGGCACTGTAGTTGTGGATATTGTGGATTGGGTAATGTTTAAATCAATACATTCACCTTCATAGCAGCAGCAAATGTTCTGTATATTCTATATATATTCTATCTGCACCTCCCCAACTCATTAGAATTGGACTTGATCATTACTGGAGTGTCAACGTTTATTGCGTTTGGGTAAGAGTCGTGCTGCTACAGCCTGTGGTATTTTGGTGATATTTACCTAACAATTAGTCAGGGCAGGACAGCAGTGCTGAGGTTTGTGTTTGGGGGGCTCTGTGTTGTGCTGGCGCCTCTCAGTGCAGGGCCTTTGATTTGTGCCTCACAGCTGGGCCTGGGGAAGATGTTTCAGTGGGCAGCTGCGGACGCTTAATCTCCCCTGCGCTGACACAGGCTCAATTAATAGATAGCACACTTTGGGAGTCTGCAAGAAAGTTGTCAGGGCCCCGTCAGATAAATCACTGGAGAGGATTCCACGCTGGCCATCCCAAGCTTTGGCCTGCTTCTCTTTGTTTGCCTACCTTTAGTTACCGGAGGATAATGATTGTGTGGCAGTGATGCATGGTGGGGCTTATTATGGCTAACGCTTGATTTTCCAAAATGCTACAGTTTGGAAGAGTCTCTAAAATTATGTTCGAGAATTGGATACATTTAGAACTTACAGGCTTGTACAATCAGTTTATACTTTTAGATCTCTGAAGTCAACATATACATCTGTTTAGATGAAAAATCCAATCACTCCTCAAATACGTTTTCTTGAGGAGCATCACAGAAAATAAATATTCACACATTCTACCCACCCGCTGTTTTTGACCGTTTCAATTCAACTTTCCCTCCATTTAATCATCGTGTTTACAGTTTCACCCTAATGGAAATGGAGTTCTTATCCAGAGCACTCTGGTAACGTCCTATCAAAGAAAAGAAAAGCACTTACCTATGAATGCATTTATGTGTAAATGCTTGTGGGTTTATATTCATTCTAACTATATGACTAAAGTGTATAGACACACAGAGAAGTAGAGCTACATGGAACAACAGCTAAATAAAAAGCAAGCACACACTCATGTACCATTTGTAGGGTCCCCTCCGAGTGATATATTATTAGATTTCCACGGGGCAAACCCAATATTGTATTTTTGTTTGCTGTGAATCCAAGAAAAGATGCATTGTGTCTCTTCACTGTAGAAATGTTTTCTCTCTTCTTCTTCTTCTTCTTCTTAGTATTAGTATTATATTACATTATACTATATATATGTGTCTATATTCTAATAGCTTTAAGTATTGTGCAGTATAAAGCTGATATACCTGTACTGTATCATCTATATGCCGAGGATCTGACATTGACTATGCCCTACCTGGAACAGTTTCACACCCTGTGTACTGTTTGCTTTGTCAGAAACAAGATACCAAATTAAAGCCCAGCTTCAATTAAGATCGCTTTGGCGTTAGCTGTTATCACAGACAGGGATATCAGCCTGACTTTGGTTTGTCTTATTAAAATAAACACTTGAGCTGCTGGAATCTCCATCGGTTTATGACTTCCAGAGAGGCCGCCAGCTGACACACTCTCCAGTCAGAAGTACAACAGCTGATTATGTGCCGACTCATTCCTCAAGGTCAACTGACTGTCTGACGGCAGAGAAGTAGGGATTCACTTTTAATGTATTAGGTGCTCTGGAGGAGCACTTCTGTAAGAGCCGGGCTCATTGTCTACATTCGTTTGTTTGTTCATCTATTCATCTATAATGTAAACTTTTTGCAATACACAGTGCTTAAGGGAATTACAGAGACCGAAGAGCCCTGGTGTTCTCGTACACCGGGCAGTACAGTAGAAGTCACACAAGCATGGACAGGGTCCTCACTGTAGCCTGCGGACATTCACATACCTTGAAGTAGCTCAGTGATTTTCACATGAATTTAATATTTTGTTCAGCGATTCTCTTAGTTGCAACAACATTGTGCTACCACAGCACTTTGGTGTTAGCAGGTGGAGGTTTTAAAGTCATTGTAGTTTCACTCACTCCATGAAAGCCCCACCCTCCACCTGAGCACTTAGAAGGGGCTAGTGCACTTGTTTATTTATTTAGTTGTAGACTAGTTCAAACGAAACTAGCTTTTTTTTGAACTAGATTGTTTAAACGTTTTAAACAATCTAGGACTATACCTGTTTTAGTACACCTAGGAGTCATTTTTCAGACTTGAAAAGCAAAACACAGTTGCCTGGTACCATGTTTCTATCCTGCTAATTGCTTAAGACTCAAAAACCTTCAACAAACACTCATGTTGATATTGCAAATTGCCGATTCCATTAGATGAAACTTTAATGATGCCTGGGGGGAAACTGGGGCAGTAGTAATAGGATACATGAATGAAAAATTGGATAGAAATAACAGAGCGTATAAAAAAAAAAATGTATGACTGAAAATGTACAATAAAGCAAAGCTCCCAGCAAATAACATTACTGCTAACATATACTTAGCACATACACATACACAGCTGGCCTACTACAGTAATGCCACGTCCTTAACAAAGGATATTACATTACAGTCATTTTATCAGACGCTTTTATCCAAAGCGACATGTTGGTGAGGTGATAAGTTCAACAAATAATGTAATGTACACAACATAAACAATCTAATGTTTGTAAAATGAGAGTTTAGCTTTTGTAGAGAATTGTGAAGTGGACAAAGCAATCTTCCAATGCTATTGCACTAAAAATAGCTGCAGCAGGACCAGTAACTTACAGTAACTTCCATCAGTTGGCCTTTAAAGGTTACTACCACAGGCATTTCAGACATGGCAATTCAATAAGGACCTAATGAAAATATTACAGATTCATAGCGACATCAGCACATGCAGATGCTTGTGAGAAGGAGATGAATGTTCAATTTTGATTTTGATCAAAACATGTTACATACATACTATATACTGAACTGAACTGAACTGTGCAAGCAATGCTGTAGGACTGCAGGATCAACATGTAGCACTTCTTAGGTGCACAGGGTTATACATTATTGGAATGGCATAGAGCAACAGTAAATATACACGCCATCCAACGCCATCTAGCATCTCATGGGGGCTAACCCTGTGCGTTCATCCTCAGAGACTCACAGATGCACCCACTGACTCCAGCGCTGACAAACACACAGAGCCAAGTGCTTATTGAGGTGCTCCGTCCACCTAATAATTGCGTGGAAAATCAAAATCTTGACATCCAGTTAGATTAAGGTAGCTCTTGAATTTGTCAATTTTGATGGTAAAAATCACTTTGATGCTAGATTTTCAAGTCCAGAGAACATTATTAGCAAGGTTAGGTTATTAGCAGGTCACGGATGCTGTGCTGCATAATGTTTTTTCATTGATAGCTTATGAGATGAAACATCCCAAATAACACTCAGACATACAGCAACAAGAAAAGTAAAATAACAATGACAATGCAATGCAATACTATATGCTATACAAATAATCCAAACATGAAAATGGCAGGGGGGGCAGGGTACATAGGATACCCATCCAGCCCTGCCACAGCAGGCTCTGCACAGCCTGGAGGAGCCATGCATGGATTGCTTATCAAGGAAGTCACCTTAGCTTTTCAAAAAACGGTGTCTGTAATAAATTATGATCACGATGTTTCGGGTCTGTTTATGCTCGTCATCCAATGATATACAAGCTTGTGCTTATCCTTGATAATGGAGCAAGTTGTTGGGAGAAAGGAGAGAAAAAGAGCAGGTACAAGCCTAGATATCAATGCTGTAGGCTACTCTAGTTATTCCTCTAGTGCAACCAAGTCAAGAGAACTACTGCTATTGGGTAACATTGTAGGAATAAAAAAATACCATTTTCAATGACTAGTTAATTAGTTTCATGGTTGCCTAGCCAATGTTTAGTTCCCTGGGAAGGAGGGAGATAAATTGCACTAGAATACCTAAAATTGCAGTTTCTGCTCTTAATTCTGATAAACCATAAACTATGTCCCCACTCCTTTATTGGTTAAAGAAATTGTCTTAATTGTCATGGGCTTCTGTATCTATTTGCTTTGCTTGAACAGAAATGAAAACATTAAATTCTACCTGCTTTCTCAGGTTAAATAAAGCAAATGATTTGTCATTAGCTTTATTTCACCTGTAAAATAAGTGAATACTGTGATGACCTTTTAATTTCATGGTTCTGTGTGGTTGGACAAGTCTCATGTGCAGCTTTGCATGTGTTTAAGTATTGTACAAGGCTCGCGGTTTTGCTGAAGAAGCACCCTGCACCAGCAAACCCAAAGAGCCATGCATAATAGCAACAGCTGTTCATGCATTTTAATCCAAAGCAGTGGCCTTTCATTGAATTGCTCCATCTTTCCTCATTTCCGTAATTATGGCCTCACCAGAGAGGATGGCCTGCAGATCCAAGCCTCTGAAGCAGCCATGCTTACTTTCTCTCCTTGCCAACCTCAAAACTTACTATTCAGATTGCACCATAATTACATGCATTTGTCTAGTCCTGCCTGCCGTTGTTTCTTAGAGCACTTT
Organism: Gephyroberyx darwinii; assembly: GCA_900660455.1. Classification (NCBI taxonomy): domain Eukaryota; kingdom Metazoa; phylum Chordata; class Actinopteri; order Trachichthyiformes; family Trachichthyidae; genus Gephyroberyx; species Gephyroberyx darwinii. Next base: position 33,470 of record CABFOQ010000369.1, on the reverse strand, counting down.
ATATGTTGAACAAAGCTCTTCTGTTCCAACTTTCACCTCTAGCCAGGTTGTTGTTAGAGAAGTCATCCTTTACCATCAAGCAGCAGGCTCTCTCGGGTGACTCGAAGCTGAACTTTGTGCAGGGGAAGTCATTTATGATGAAATTGCCTGGGATCTGCTCTGGAGGTTGTATTTTCTAACGGTGTTTTCTCAACATTAGCGTGTCCCTTTTTAGCCCAATCTCTCAAAGAGGGCAATTTCTACAGGAGGCGACATTTAATTGTGCCTAGATGAAAATGTGTGTTGTTTCAATCGATTGCAAATTGTCCCTCATCTGAGGAAAGCATGCCATATGTTCTGAAAGGGAAAGCAAGTGAGAAAAAATAGACTTAGTGATGGTGTGGCCAACATTGTACAGCACAGTTTCTCGTCATTAATATAACTATAAAATGAAACACACTAAAGACATGAAAGAGGTGGTAGAGATTGAAGTGGTAGGTCTCCATTGATGCTGACTAAAAACATGATGTATCTAATCAATAATTCACATCTGGCTCCGGCTCTTGATCCAATCGAGGAGGAGCGCTCATTGGTTAGCATCGGGATTATACTTCAAAAACAGCATATCTCATTTTAGCTTTTCCTGGTAGCTGATCTGCCCCTCACCCGCTGAGAGAGGTGCCAGGCTTATTGGTAGGAGGTGCTTCCTGGTGGTGTTGGTGGGGTGCATGTTGACTGCCTCTGTACCAGATGATGTACGGCTACAAGAGCTCTTTGATGTCTGACTCCTTTACAGGAGGAATTACCTGCATGTCATGTTGCTCCTGTTAATAATGTTTCAGGTTGGTCAGAAGTACTTTGATTCCTCCCATGAATCCACAGAAAACAAATGGAAATGTGTCGAGTTGTGTGAACAATTTAACGTGTAGGCAAGTTTGAAATGAATGATGTGAATCTGAAATGACTTCATGTTTTAATCAAGTGGTGGTGGGAAAGAATGGAGCCATACATGAGCCATACATGACACGCCAATGCACATACAGTACACACACTTGTGTTTGTGTGCATGCTCACACACACACACACACACACACACACACACACACACACACACACACACACACACACACACACACACACACGCACTGCACATCAAATTGGTTTTGCTGGAGGAGCATACTGTACAGTCAGTCCCCTTCACTCTTCACGCTCTCTCTTTCCTGTGGTGGAGTAATAGTAAAGCTGGAGTGCCAAAGGTAATCTAACCTATGAGACGAGCCGATAATAGCCACATCGACAGACTGCTTGTTTGTAATAAGAGACTGTATGAGAAGTCAAAGGTGAAAAATGAGTGTGATATTGAGGGTGGGAGAGGAAGCTGAAATAGGGAGTTTGTATCTGTTGGCAAGGTTTGTGTTTATGTG
>CABFOQ010000369.1:16721-27740 GCA_900660455.1 Gephyroberyx darwinii | reverse complement strand
GAATGCATCTGTGGTACTCCACCCATTCCGTGAAGAGGTCTAAGTAAAACAGGTAAATTAAATCTATGGCGGTAACATCCAAGATCCTGGCAATCAGCCAGATCAGTTCAGCATTTTCTTCTACATTTACGGGCACTGTAGACAATCTCTCAAGCTGTAGGGACTCTCTGATACTGGATGAACAGTGACACATCCAGGAGAAAGAGCTTCACACTCACTGTAGTGTAAGCAACCGTGAACAGGAGGAGCGCAGACACTCATCTACTATCTCGTTCTCCAACCACCGGGATGAAATGCAGAATCTCATATACTTTTTGCTCGCTGGGTTCCCAAGGTGCTCATAGGTAACAGATCAACCATGCTCGATAGTGATGAGAGGAAGTGTCTGGGGAGGAAAGGCTCCTGTGGGAAGCTGGAGGAGTGCATTATTTAATTTTCCATAACCTGGCTGGTTTTACGAGGCCGTGGAGAGAACAGTGTTCACGTTTCTGTTTGCCAAGCGCAGTGCATCACAGGTAAACCACACCTAATTTCATTTTCAGTTTGTTCGAATCAGATGGTGATTGCAGTTGTCTCAGTTGTATAGATCAGTCAATGAGAATTTATGCACCCTTGCACTTGAAAATTTCCTACCTCTCATCTGCGCTATGGAGTCAACTTTCAATGCCCCGTTGTTTTTCTTACTGAGCTCGATTTGGATTTAGTGGCTAAAAACGTTGCATATCCATGTGGAAGATAGAAGCGGTATATATCAAAAAGATAGCAAGATGTAAGAATGGGAAAGACGTTAACTGAAATAGTTCCATCATATTGGAAATTCACATAACTCGTCATTGTACTGTAGTAACACTGAAACATGGGGGAAGAGCCTAATCAATTCAGATCAGTAACAAAAGCCTGTCTGGAAGCCTCGAGAGATGAGAAGGGAGAAATCGCTTTGACTACTCTGTTACAGGTGTAACATCAGGGTGAACACATTCCATGTGCTTGAACCTAACCAATTCAGCACTGAAGCAAAACACAATGGATAAAAGCAATACTTTTTAAGGACTCTTCTGTCTGCACAAAAGAGAAGTGTTCTTGTGTTCACAGATCTGAATTCCTCATATTGCAGATTTAACATCATGTTCTCTTGATGAAAAGAAGCAATTATGATGCAAATCATCGTGGCTGATGATAATGGACATTATAGTTTGCACAGTAGATGTTGTAAAAAATTACATATAGCCAACATTACACCCACATGTTGTTGTGATAACTAGCTTTAATTGTTAACCAGACCAATTTCCCCTCATATCCCCATCACTGTCAAACTCATGTTACTTTTTCAAGAAGCCATCAGGATTCGTCTCTGTCAACTGGCTGTCCCTCAGTCTATTAAAGATGATTGATAGAGCTCGAAAAGCTTCCACCCAGCTGTTGTCTTTGACTCATCCCTGAGAAAAAGAGAGGGGCACTCAGGAAAGACCATCCCTCGTCAAAAGAGGTGGTGTTTTTTTTTTCCAGCTCGGTAAAGCAAAGTACTCTTTGTACATTTTGCCTATGACTAATCCTCAGCCTCATTTCAATCAGTTTTTCATGAAACTCTATGTGCTTAACTGCGACATGATGGATAAAGATAGTGCTTCTAGTCATGTCCTGTCTTTTATCATAAATGTACTTTCCGTTTATTTTATCCCATCAGTTCTTTAATAATATGTGATGATAGATTATCCTACAAGCTATCTTTACTCTCCATTTTCTCACTTTTGATGCTGCATGGAAAAAGCTTCAAAGAGAGACCTGTTCTCTCTTTCCCCGTTCTCTCTCTCTTTACAATGAGAAACCAAAGAAAAGGCATATCTGTTTGTCCAACCGCTGCTATTCCTCCTCCTGGCTCTGTTATCCTCTAATGGCTTGTGAGGATTTTTACAGGACAACTTGAGGAGGATTTTATGATGTTTCAGTGTGATTGATAACATGCTCTTGGAGGGGTGTCAGGCTTTCAGAGACGGATAATGTGGATTTCTATCTCTCTGCCTTCTTGTGTAAGACGTGCCATCAATCAAGTCTATCGCGGCCTTAACCCGGTAAAATTAAAACCTTAGCGGGGGGCGGGGGCCCGGGGTCTCGGTAGAACCAGGACACACATCAACGGGGAGCACGACAGAATCAGAACAGAGATCCACATCATAACAGGCTCACCACAGAGAGCTGGATTGATATAACATTCCCACCACAGGGCCGAAAATACAGTTAATGATCAGACTGTACATCGCTGCTGACAGCAGAGAGGGATTACAGGAAGAACAGTCTCATTTTCACTGTGTGTGGAGGCGTTATTAGATCCTGGCCCAGCTAATTTCTCTCCCAGCCTCGTCAATATTTACCAGCAACAAGCACAGTGCGCTACGGTGGACTCTCAATCTCAATCTCACCCACTAGAGAGGAGATTAAAAAAAAACTCGGGAAATGTCTTAATTTGAGAACATACCAGAATCAAACGCATGCACTGTTCAGTTCAGCACCTCATTCTCGCTCTGCTCCCTGTAAACGGCTCTTTGTTTGGTCATTGTAAGATTGAGATACATCGTATGCCTGCTTTTATGTGTTTCTACTCAAGTAATTCTTACCTCTGTCTCTGTCTGTTTCTGTTTCAGTTGATGGCTGCATACACAAAGCGGCAGGGTCATGTCTGTATGATGAGTGCCACTCACTAAATGGCTGTGAAACTGGCAAAGCCAAGATCACCTGCGGCTATGATCTCCCTGCAAGATGTGAGTACCAGTCATTATTATTATACGATTTATTTATTTTTTCAGCAAGAACCAGCCAGCCATACAAAATGCGTGCAGTGATGCCTGGCAGGAGTACTATCATTTTTAATCAAAACTGCTGCCACCGAGAGCTACATCACCTGCCAGTTAGTGGACATTAAGATTGTTACTGGTAAATATGAAAAGCTGTGAAGGGTTATACAATCATGGATAAATCTATATTGGTTTTGTAGAGGAGCCTCGGCGGCGGTGCCAAAATATTCTCTTGGTTTTGCTCAGCTGTTGGATTGTCCACGCAACTGAAATCACTTAAACCGCTTCTTAGTTTTTACAGAGGATTTTGCCTTGAACTTCTAAAGGTTTTGGTGTTCCAAACTCTTCGTTCACCTTAACAGCCTCTATTTCTATGAGGTTTGGATAAACAAGGTTGTGTTGTAACTTAAGCTAAAAAAAAGCCTCTACACACACACGCACACAGGCGTTCACACACCTTCTCATAACTGGGGGCAGCAGTTATTACTCAGAGAACTCAGTGGCATGCTTTTAATGGCCATTCTGTCAAGCTAAATATTGAAATCATATTTTATTAGGTTTGAACTGTCATCTCTGATAAGTGTGGACTTGTTATTTGGAGTATAATTAATATGATGAGTGCTTGTTGTATGGCTAGCTGGGGGTGCCATCTACACACAAAGACATTAAGGGAACTATTAGTTGCTTCATTTGATTGATATTTCATCCCTGATTTATTCTATTAACGGCTAGCGCAACTTGTACTGCCAATGCTGTAAATTATGGGAAAATAAGCTGCACTGTTTTCTGTTTTGAATGTGTGTGTGTGCGTGTGTGTGCATGTATGTTTTATCACTTTGTCAGAATTCAAGAGGTTTCTAAGATGAAGCTGCAATTTGCCTAGCTAATATCTGTTGGTAATTGTTAGTTTGTCACAAGCAGCTTTCCGAGCAAAGCTTGAAGGGGAAAAGATTATGCAATTTTTTAAAAAAATAAATAAGGAAAATGGTACAATTCTGTCAGGACAAATATCTTAGTAGTGCTAACCTATCCCTGAAGGATTTCCATGAGAAAACCAAAAGATACTAAAGCACAGATGAAATTAGGTTGTGTAAATGCCTGTCTGTCGTAAAGATGTCAAACAAAGGGAACAGATAAACTGTGAGTCAGTCTAGTGGGCAGCCAGTTCAAGTGTCTGCAACACCAAAACAGGGTGCACCATGACAATTTAATAACCTGCAGTGTCACCTGGGAGCAATCTCACTGTCACAGGGTACAGTGATTATAATTATCTCTGGGCAAAAACACACTCTCTGTGTTGATAACTCATTATAGAATGTGTAGGTCTTCACTGAGGCAGTCAGTTATTTTTCAAACGTGATGCTACTTCATATTAGAGCTATCTTTCCACAGAGCCTGTCTCATCCTGTTATCTTCCAGCTCTGATCATTGTCATCATCACTATTGTTCCACTTGTCTGCTTTCAGAAATTGACAGCCGTTTGACTGTCCTTTGTGAACACTCAGCTTGACAAGAGATCTCACTCCTTCTATCCGTTGTTTGGATTTTGTTCTTTCTCCATTAATTTCCGTCAGTGACTTATTTGTTCCACCTACACTCGCAGTATAAAGCTGTCTTGACTGCAAACAATATTCTATTCAATTATTTCATGAAATCCCAAATAAGTCTGTCCACCCCCTTGCAGTAAACAAACAAGACAACACAACATTTGCACATATTTGCATTGCCCTAAATTCTGTGATGTAACATGTAGGCGTAACAAGAATGGTTAAAAGCTTGCAGTGCAATGTGTGATAGACAAACATAATAGCTTCTGCTCCAGCTAAAGCTAAATAAGTGAAATTATTGAAATAGACATCAAACTTAATGGTTGCATTATCAATTTTTCCACTTAAGAAATTTTGATTTGAAAAGTTGAAAGTCTCCTTTCCACCAAAATCCAACATTTAATTATTTAGAGTCGATGCAAGGTCATGATAACTGAAAGAGGGGTTCGTTGAAACGTGTTGGCTGGTCTGGACCGTCATGCCGCTGTGTCACAAGACTGAAAACAATCATGCTTTGCATTGTAGCAGTTTGACCCATACACAGGGACTGAACACAGCACCTTTTTGATAGTAAGAAATTTAAGAAACTCATCAGATCTATGAAACGTTCCTATGATATGAGGGCAATCCATTGTGAAAGACACATTCTAGAGAGAACAGTTAACGCACCCTCATTTGCCAGTGCTTTCCAGTGAGTTGCATAGGCCATATGTCTAACTTTTAAAATAATCGCTGTCTCAGTGGGAGCTAAAGTGAGAGTTGTTTGTCTGTCAAAAGACAGTGTGCTAACTCAAATGACATTGCAGTTATATTGGGTGTTTGGAAAATGGAAACCCTGTGTGCTGAAGTGTCAGGCTTCAATTAGTGACACAAATAATGCACAGGTAGTGTTTATCATACAGAGCACTGCCTGTCCACCTTGTCCAACTGAGCACAAACACTTTTAGATTAGTTCTGATGCCCATATTACTAGCATAAGTTTGATAATAAAAATTGATAATTGATAATATCACGTTTGCATTGTTTCCTATACTTGCTTTAAAAATGGGGGTCAGCATATGTGTATACATTTTTTATATCTATCTACAGATATGAACATGCACACACACACACACACACACACACACACAATATGCTCCTGCTGACGTATGTCTACAGATGGTGGCTTCTCTACTCTTCCAAGAGTGAGGAGAACACAGACAGATGGACCATTTACCGTTTACATCTTGGCAAAGCCCGATATTTCCAGCGTGGGCTTTCTCTTTGCCATTTTGCCAGGACATTAGGCTGCTCTCCCCAATTTTCTATGAACACATCAATCTCTCAGAGGATAGTGCTCTTCTTTGGGGACACCCTTTCTGGAATCCATTGCACTGCATATAATTGGACCTAGACCTTGACTAAAGCAGAACAAACTGTGGATCATTTTGCCTGTAATTGAGTTTTTAGGGTTTTAGGCTTTGGCTTCATACAATATGTACAGCAGGCCTTTGCTAACAATGCAATGCCAGTAAGCCATCCATTTTACTATGAACTCATTTATGTTGATCTTGCGATGCTTTTGAGTCTTAACTATTATTAGGAGCTAATATCACTCGTGGTATATTGTATTTCATTTGTCAAAGGCCTGGTCAATTTTGTTATTTTTTTTATTAAAAGGAGAAATTGCAATTTAAAGGTAATAGTCCCTAACTGGTAAAGAAATAAAATGCTTCCTTGTGTTCTGGACAAATACTTAATGCCCATAGGGAGAAGAGCCCCCTTTGCTTGGGGGAAGTTGATCTGAAATCATAGAGTTCTCCTTGTTTGGAGATTTGATGTGCTGAGGCAATGGAAAATGACCAGTCTAACCCCTCCATTTAACTCTTTTTTTTCCCCTCTCAAGACAAGAAAATTGCTCTCCATTACATCCCACTAAGCAGTTTAGGCTGTGAATCCCAGTGGCAAATGAGCCTTTCCTTTAAGAGGGCCAAGCACATATGGGACTGATTATTATAGGCTGGCCAAGGATTATTAATCAATGACAGTAATTACCCACCTACCATAGCGGAAAGACTCAAAAAAACTGTCTGTTACATTGGTCTGACAGGGAAACTGTCTATTTGCCCTCATGTTAGACAAGTTACTCATCTGTTCACAGATTAATGATCAAATGAAAATGTGACATCAAGCATTGCAAGCCAAGACACATATTTATGACTGTACTACTTGACAATATGTTGTGACATTGTCATTGAATGGTGCATTACAAGCATTCCAGTTTATGTCTGCGCTATACATCAAAAAAGACCAAATTAGAGTGCTGGGGTTAGAGGGGTTTTGTTCACCAAACAACACAATAGCAAGGCAAGGCCATGCAAAGTCAAGGTTGGGTCCAGTCCGGCTCTCCAAATAACTGTCTGACAAATACAATATTTTAAAAGAACCATAATTTAAATAATTTAATTCGTTGCTATCTTTGCTGCCAGACTCATAGCTGTTAAGTCAGGCACATTTTCCATCCAAGAATATTTTTCTTCCAAATTGTATAGGCTGTTTACTGCCCATGTACCTGTCTGTTTACCACCTGCGGTGTCTTGTGCCACTCCAACTCCTGGCATCTTTCTCAAACCTCATTGTACTTATTCTTTTTTCTTTGTAAAGAAACCATAAATTCACATGCCAAGGTTGCAAAGTGCATTGGCAGTGCAATTTATGGTAAGAAGATGGCCAGCAAGGGTTCTAAAATCAGCTTCTCTCATATGATGATATGCAACTAGCTTTAGCCATCAAAAGTGATTAAGCTAAGTGGATGTAATGATGACAGCTGCTGCCATCGCTGCCTCTTAACTATTGCGCAGACAACTAATCAAACAAATACTACTTTGTAGCTGTTGCATTATTTCCATTTTGCCTTTACCAGCCAGGACTACCTACCACTAGTTTATTTGCAATCTTGGTAAACTAAGGACATTTGTCTATTAATGGAAAAAAAACATTGTTGCAAAATGTGTAGTGAAATATTAATACAGCATCTCATACATTTGTTTTCTGAATGCAGTCATTAACTGTTGAAGTTGAACAACACAGATCAAAATCTTTGATAAATGATTCAACCTTCATATCATATGAAATCATTTCATGAATATGTGCATGTTCAGTATATCACACATATATTCTCCTATAAATAAAAAAAGTGCTGGCACTGCTTGCCTATACAATATTATCTATTATTACAATTTATTAACACATTATCTAGTATTGTGACTGAACAATAACCAAATGCATTTGTGTGCTCCTTGATCATGTTCATGTAAAATGCCCCATATGCTCTGTGTGATAAGGTGAGATCTCGATTCAGTTGTGGAGATGCATCTTAGCATCAGCTGCAGTGAGTGCCGGCTCACAGGTCCACCCTATCAACGTTTAGCAAGGACCTTGTGGGTTAATCTGCACTTACACATTTCAGCCCTAGCTGTCACAGTAGACCTATAAGGTATGTATAGTTCAAACTAGAGGTCTGCTTGAGAAAGTTAATGTCCCAGAGGAACATTTAGATAGATGGGGGGTGTTTTCACTCTCCAATTTCATCTGAAATCTTTTACCCAGTTTTGTTTTCTTCCCTAGGGCTACTTTAGATTGACAGTTCAAAAAGCTGCTGCTGTTTATTGTTTTGCTCCCCCCCCGTTATTCCTTTAGCTCTGAGTATATTCTTTAAATAATGCATTATATTTGGATACAAGAAACAAGGGCCAACATTTCATTTTATGATGCCGCTGTCACAACAATGGCCTCTTTCCATTTTTTGTCTTTGTTAATTTTTGTTGAAACTTTCTGAGTGGTTCCTTGGGCTTTAAACTTTGGCAGTACACTTATGAGGAACAGTTAACTATACTGTTTCAAATTCATTCACTCATTAATGTATCTGTTTTATGCTTTTATTCTGTCTAATCTCATTGAACAGAGAAAATAGTTTGTTTTGGTGTTTTGCTAACTGCTCCATCCCCAGAAAGGGCAAAGCGATGGTCATTGTAATTCACATACAACTGCTTTTCGCTCTGGCTTATCAGTTTTAAGTGTATAGATTTCAGCTTTTGCAATATTGCTTCTACACTACTTCTCTGATAGTGTGGACACACAACCTTATCCATGCAGCATTGGTACGCTGGCAGACCTTTGATTACTCTCTAATCTAAAACTGGGTGCTAACTGTTTTGAGCACACTCAGCCACCCTTTTGTCTCTACAATGACCGGACACTTCTCAGCACTTCTCTAATGTGCACTCAAGCTTCTCAAGAACACACGGCTCTGCTTTTTTTTCTTGCGGCTGCCACACATGACTGTTGGCTGCCTTTAACCAGTGAATCCATATGCTATCTGTAGCTACATGGTGTATATTGGTATACTGGGAGATTGGCTGCTCTTGCCGCCTTCCTCTGTTTAAGGTGTTGCAAGACCAGGTCAGTTCTCCGACTGCTTCCTCTCTACTCAGTACCAAACGTGAGTCTCTGGTGTTTACTGTAGCTGCACCTGTGCTAATAATACTAATCATCAGCCTGTGATAAATTCTTCCCCCTGATAGCATGAGGAATCTTCCCCATGCCCTATTTAATCTGAGAGACCAGGCCGTCTGTTCGTCTCTCTCCACTCAGCAAACACAGATAAATCACAGCAAAGTACCCACTATTAGTAAGTGACACATAGCTCATTCTGATTAAATTACCCTCTAGAACATTATCATTCTGCCAAGCTTGTTTATCAAAGCCGTCTCCGCCCCATCACATACAGCAGGGTTGACACTTGAAGAGGGCCATCAGACAGCCCATGATTTGTTAATTTCTCTACAATTTGTTGTTGACCAGGAAGGATTTAGGCCTGCTGTGCTGCTGCTTTGGCAAGAAGGTTGCACTTGTCTTGCTGCAGGTTTGCACTTCATTGTGTTTATATGCATGTTCATGTGTATGTGTCCTGCAGTATTAGCAACAGAAGCCTAACCATGGAGTAAACCTCATGGCTTGAAAAGGACATCAAAAGAAAAGTGTTTTAGCTGGGCAAGAAGACCGATACTAAACTAAATTTCGATACTAAACCAATTCTCTTCTCATGCCTTTTTATTGGCGAGTGTATTAGCATTGTTAGCCCTGTGTTTTTTACAAATGGCTGAGCAGACACTACTGTATGTCTACATAATCGATTAAATAGACACAATGTGGTTGTAGCAAGGTGTTGGTTTTTTTTATTTTCGACATCCAGTTTGATTCAGGGCTAGAGTGAAAGAAATCCTTTGTAGTAGCAGATACATTAATGGGGCTCAGCTCAACCCTGGTGGCCATCACAGCCTCAACCACAGTCACACAGTGCTAAGTCAACATCTACTCTGCAGCACACTGCTGCTCACTGTTAGCACACACATCATAAATGTCACTTCATCACGTCATCCACACTCCATTTACCAGAGCGGGTTTGCCTCAGACTCTCAGACAGTTTTTATTGTTTTAAATGTTTTTGTCTGGGGCCTCCTGCCATATTATTATTATTATTATTATTATTATTATTATTATTATTATTATTATAGCAGTAGTAATAGCAGTAGTTGTAGAAGTAGTATTGTTTCTTTATGACATTTATATAAATGTAATTAACAAGCATTATGACAAATAATGAATGTAGGAAAGGTAAATCTGTAAAACAAACTTTTCTTTAGAAAAGTAATAAACCTTTCATGAATAAAAAATAATGGTCAGACCTTGCTGTTAGGATGAAATATTAAACTGTTTGTGATCAGACTCTCAAAAATTTGGAGATGAATTAATGATTGAATAAATTGAGTGTGAAAAGGAAGATCGGATATCAAGGAGAGGCCAGATGTTTTTTTAGCATTATTTATGAGAGAAAGAAAAAAACTGCCTGTGCTTCTACAGGCTAATCAACACTCTCTCCGGCTTTTCATTGGCTGTGATGAATGTGCTCTCAAGGCAGAGAGCAAAGCTAATTTCACTACTCTGCTTTAGAGGCCCAAACAGTCCTCAATGTTCCTCTCTTTTCATAGATATTTGTGTTTCTTTTGTTGGCTGGCCTGTCAGTCTTTGGGACCTCCTGAGGACTGGTGTAATTTGGTAATTTTGCCTAAACGGTGATACTGTAATTATGTGGCATCAGCTGCCTGGCTGTCAGTGAGACGGCCAACGGTCATTCATCACCAGGAAACTAGAAGGGGGGATATGGCATCGTGACTGGTCGGGTAAACACTTGCAGAAAGAGAGTGCGGTGGTCTCGCCCAGAAGTGCTTGAAGGAAAATAAGAGGAGAGAGGCCTTTAGCGTAATGGGGTGCAGGAGCAGGTACAGCCTGTGTGGTGGACTTGTTATTTGGCTGAAATAGGGGGTTAGCAAGGCATGTCCCGGCCCCAAAATGACAGTGATGCATCAGGAGGAGGCTGATGGGTGGCGGATGAAGTGGGACCACTGGAAGGTCAGGTTTGAAGTGGAAGGTGGCAGCAGCCCTAATGCAGCCCTGCCTTCCTTTCACACACAGCTCCCATCTGTCCATGAACAAGCCTGGCTTAATGAAAGCTGTCATTATAAAGTGCTTATCACCCAGCAGTGACGCGTGCGCACACACACACACACACACACACACACACACACACACACACACACACACTAACATCGAGCCTTTTACTGTATCAAATGCATGCTCATACA
>CABFOQ010000369.1:0-10346 GCA_900660455.1 Gephyroberyx darwinii | reverse complement strand
CCATGTACCAATGCTGTAATCTGATGAGTTGAACAGGAAGACACAAAGAAACAAAAAAAAAAGAGAGCGAACCTATATCATTGTGTTTCCTTGTGAAGAAAAGTGCAATTACTTTGTCACCTGCTATTCTCACACACAACTCGGAAGCATAATTCATCTGTTAGTCAGACAGAGAGTAGCAAGCTTTTCTTCTCACCCAAAATGTTTCTCTCCAACTTGCTCTAATGATCTCTCAATGGCTCATTAGAGTGGAGTCTGTGTCCAACAGAAAGCCAGGAAGCTGTGTGTCATGGCTCAACACTGAACCTAGGCAAAGTCTGCCTCTGCTGTGGCCTGTGAGGCAGCAGCAGCCTCTGCAAGTAGGAAGGGATAATGAGTGCTTTCACACTTTACCTTGAAAACTCACCAAACGGCCCTTACACCAATTAAGACCTTGTTTTTCGCTGGAGTGGCCATTATCAAATCTGACCTTCCAATTATTTTTCTCATTTTCCTCCTGATTCTGTCACCCTGGTGTGCCCGACCGGCCCTCAGAGCCTCAGAGGATGGACAAGGAATGGGTAATGGTTCTCCAGGCTGAGATCCAAAGCCCCAAGACACAGACACTGCGACCAGTGCCACTATCTCCCCCTCTTGTTATCTTTATTTTCTAGCTCTTGTCCTTTTTTTTTGCGCTACTCTTATCTTTTTGTCCAAACTCTGCCTGAAAATGATTTGGTTTGTTATTGACATGCTATGCTTAAATATTGCGAGTGAAATGAGGAATACTGCCTACAAAAGATTTTCTTTTTAGTTTTTAAATTGCATGCTTCATTTTGTGCTTTCAACATATTCCTACTAAGATTCATGAACTGTTTAGGCTACATAGTGATGTGTCTGACCACAGAGCCTGCGTATTAATTTCACATCTGTGTGTTTTTTTTTTTTGCCTTTTATATATACCGTCTTTCTGGGGTCCTGCTGGTGCAGCTCACCTGATGGAGACGGATGTTGAACAGCTGCAGCAGGGTTGCAAATCCTCCTGTCTGCCATTGGATATTCCTTGTCAACCCCCCTTTCCAACACACACATACACTGTGGCATTAAGCTGTGGTTCTGAAGGGTTGATGCAACCTACTCATCTTTAGACATTGCTTAGATCAATTCCATTATAGTTTCCTCGTTAACTTGTTTTTTTTGGGGGGGGTTTTCTTGAGATACAGTAAAACGCTGATGAAATTATCCATTTGGTGCACAGGAGCATTCATTTCAGGGTCTGCTTGATGTGCAGTGGATCTGAGCTAATTGAGAAATAGACCACCGAGATAAAATATGATATTTGATCATGTATACTGCACCATTAACCAAGTTTTAGGAGTAAACAAGGTGAATTATTTCCCACGACCAAATATATGAAGTGCATATTCTTACACCACGTCCCACTTAATGTGCCTCTGCACAAAGTATACACCATGTTTATACAGACTTATTCTAAATTACCAATATTGATTTAGTAGAATAATGATTATATGTCATCACTGAATACCGGCAAAACACTAGAAATATAAAGAAAGGGTATTCAAAGATTAATGTATTTTTACAAGGTAGACAAACAATGATTTTCATTGCAACTACTTCATATGTTGGCCCTTGAAACAAACTGTAAGAACTCTGTGGAAACTAACTCTTTGAAAAGCCTTCATGCTTTTGCCGACCTTCCCACAGCTACATTTATGTTAAAGCCAAGTTTTCTTTAGGAGCTACAATTAAATCCTCTCTGGATCTTTGCCCACCTCCCACAGAGACAATTTCAAAGCAGCACTAACCGTTTCCCTGTTTCATTCAAATTCAGAAATAGGAGTTTTCAACAGTTCTGTCACTGCTAGGTTAAACAAAAAGGTAAATTATAACTTAGATGAAACATTTGACCCTTGGCTGTGTTCTAATTCTGATGGCTTTGAGGTCATCTCCACGTCGGCTTCAGGAGAGGACATTGTTTAATTCATTAATTCCAGGAACATTGTTTCTGTCAGACTGCAAGTAATGATTCCATTAGCATTTTCAACAGAGCAGTGGGTACGACTTGGGACCACATGCATAAAACTGTGCTTAGATTCCACACTAAAAAGAAATATGTACAAAAAAGGGAACATTCATTGACAAATTCTGTGTGAGCTTTACACGGTGCTGCTGTAAAAGGTTTTTTTTTCATTGTGAAATTGTGCACATGTGAACCAACATATCACAGACAACCTCTTCAATCCAAAAATAATCATTAAACGGTTGCTGAATTAGTTCCCCTGTTTTGTATACTGTGCAGTGCAACATATCATTCAGTCTTGATAAGAAAAAAACAACAACTACATTTTAAAATTCCAACTTTGCAGATTGTGAACTTGATCAGTGTGGGTGAAGTTGCCTCTGAGCCAAAAATGAATTATCAACACTACTTATTAAGCATGAGTAACAGACATCACTTGTCATGAGTGTCAACAAAACCTATGAGTGGTAATGGACAGAAGGCAGGGAAGTATGATCTCAATGCACACATTTTACCCAATATGGAATTGCCGGGCAACAAAACAGCCATTTAATTTCATCATTACGCACAAACAAGATGTTCCATAATGAAATAATGTATGCCTCCAAATGCTCAATCCTCCTCATAATCCGCGAAATATTAATTATGATCTTAGTAAACTTAGTGAAATGACACCCAGACATACAGTAAAAATGGTCTGGTTGAATCTCTCTGTGTATAACTGTAGCAATAGGAAGGTTGTGGTTTGCATTTACCAAGCATTTAAGATGTTCTCGAGGCCTGAGACCAGCACAGAGCCTTATTTAGCCTGATCAGAATCCATTTGTTTGTTGTTTTCATTCACTCTTGTTTTCGTCCAGTCCTACATTATGATTTGTGCCCGTCATAATCATTTTTGACATACAGCCCCATGCTGTCTCAGGTCCCAAGGCAAAACATGTGATCCTCTCCAAAATTGCTCTCTTTCTTTTCCCAGAACAGTAATTATGCAGAAATGATTTCTCTGAGTGTCATTTCCTGCAAGCAGGGTCAGTGTTGTTTCTACGCTAAGATAAAATCAGCATTCAAAATTGTATTTTTACTAAAGTAGCATTTTTAATAATCATAATAATGATAGTCATCATCATTAACTGAATAAAAGAAGATATCGTTTTATATAAAATGATAGTCTATATGATAGAAAATATAGTCTATACAAGGTCGACAAGGTAGAAAATGACTGTAAAAACGTATAATTTAGACTGCCTTTATGTTCGCGTGTGCACGTGTGCTCATGCATGTGTTAGGTTAAGGTGAATGCACGGTGCAGAAGGTGTCTTTAAAGCTTTAGATTTGAGCAGCAGCAGCACAGAAGACCTGACTTCCCGCGGTTCTGATTCTGGTGTGTGGGATGAGCAGCAGATTAAAATGAGTAGATCTGAGGGTACTGGTAGACTTGTGTGCTTGATGAGGTTCCTCGGGGTATTCACATTGATTGCTTTGAAAGTCAGCAGGACACTGTTATTGTGCATGCTTTGGTTGATTGCTAGACAATGAAGGAAATTCAGGACGTGCGTGATATGGTTGTGTTTCTTTACTCTCTTGCATTGAAGCAGCACTTTTTTCTAACTACCATGTTTAAGAGACTTGTTGAGGAGATCTGCTATAGGGTTTGATTTAGGCCTTGTCATTGCAAATGACTTCATACAGTATGAAACTGCGGGGTAGAATTTAGGCAGTTTTACGCTTTGACCTCCTTTTGATCGTGTGTATGTAATTACAACACAGGCAAAATGCAGGCAAAGGAAATCTGCATCAGAGGCATAAAGGGCCACACACACACACACACACACACACACACACACATACATGCACACAGAAATGAGAAATGGGCCTATAGTTAGAAAAAGTGTGCTAGCAATTCATAGGTTCTCGGGTGGAGGGGTGAGCTGCTTCATGGTATGTGAACGCACCGCACACCAACCTGGAGCTGCTCATGCTTGTGTGACTTCTACTGCACTGCCTGGTGTACCAGCCACACTGTATTTCCCTCATGCAGCGTTCATGCTCTGTGCGGTCTGACAGTGCATACCATAATTCCCCTAAGCACTGCACATTGCATAAAGCATTACACCAACTAACACACAGAGCCCAGCTCTAATAGAGGTTCTGAGCACCTAAAAACAGTAGGGTTAAGGTTCGGTTTGTTGTGTTTGAAGCTTTTAAGGTTGCAGTAACAATATCTGAGTATAAAGAGGTATTGATGATCGTTGTGTTAAGAGGACAGATTTATCATTGTAGTGGGAATGGGGTCCACTACATTCAAAGTGTTTTGTTTTTTTTGTCTTGTTTTTGCATTTCATAAAATCTCAGTGTATTATTTTAGATTCAAACTTGAAATATTTAAAGATGAGCTCTCAGATGATCCTGATAGATTCAGGGAGCTTTATAATTCTGTTGCATATGCAACAGCAGCCCAATTCTGTGGAGGACATTATGAAACAGATGGTCCCCCTGCAACCAGACACTTTGATGTTAGATGATGTCTGGTCTCTGACTAGCTATGTCATTTCAATGAATCTACTGATATGAAATGCACCAGGCTCCCCTTAACTACCTTATCGAGATCTGGTGTTCAGACATATCTTACCTTCTTTTTGACTGAGAGCGAAAGTAATTCATAGCGAGAGAATAGATGTGCTCACTGCATATAACTAGGTCTGCGGTATTATTATGTGTTGTATCAGCAGCAGTAATGTATTTACACTCAGGTTGGTTATTGCGAGGGACCTCAGGATACAATAACTATAACAAATCAGGCCATAAAATGATAGCACTGTGGTTCTGCAGTTAGTGTGATTCTGAATGATGCATTATGGTGATCGTGATTTTACCTTTGGTAACAAGAAGAAAAAGAGCATCCTCTCTTGTCTTCAACAAATGTAGTAATTTAATTTACCAAGTCATTTCTTTGCAAGTTACCTTTGTAAAAAGCCAAAATGTGCATGCATATAGTGATAGTGCGTTATGACATAATTGTATTTGTTTTTACCTCACCCCTACTGACTATAGACGTATAATATTGAATGCACATTGATATTTTTCCATCCAATGAAAGTATAATTCTAGGCATGTTTTAACCAAGCTCCACATTCAAGTGTCCCTTCAAAAGAGAGGTAATAAAGTAGCTAGCTGACAATCAGTATGTTTTACATTTCTAAATAAGACCATTTGACTTGGAATGGTATCCAACTGGACGGCATTTACTTGCTTTGTGCTGGGACTTCTAGTGCCATTGACTCAACCAGCGGGCCCCGTGAAGAAATCGTTTTGAGATGAAACCCTCCTGCTGCTCCTCAGCTTGTCACATATTACAACATTAACACCCCTTTTTAGTCAGCTGGGTGGATGGAGATCAACATTA
Source organism: Gephyroberyx darwinii (assembly GCA_900660455.1). Classification (NCBI taxonomy): domain Eukaryota; kingdom Metazoa; phylum Chordata; class Actinopteri; order Trachichthyiformes; family Trachichthyidae; genus Gephyroberyx; species Gephyroberyx darwinii. The sequence goes on along the minus strand of CABFOQ010000369.1, from coordinate 4,923 downwards.
TTGCCAGTAGAAGCACTTTCCAAGAACTTTTATTTCATTTGTTTTTGGTTTTATTGTGTTATCGATGGAATTATATGAAAGCAATATCTTTCCCGGACTCCTTGTGCGGTCTTTGTGAAAGATGAGATACCATCATTAAACCCACCTGTTTCGCCTCAAGTCAGTTAGTGTGTGTGTGTGTGTGTGCGCGCGCGCGCGTGTGTGTGTGCATGTGTGTGCGCGTGTGTGTGTGGGGATGTGCATCCATACGTGTTTGAGTGTGAGCAGACATAAGACCAGACACGAGTGTGAAATTGACCGCAGCCGCAGGAGGGTCAGTGTGGATTATATGCCCCTAGAGAGACGGGGATCAGAGACTGGCCACCCACATGTGTAGCCGAGCCTCAACATGTGTATTAGGTTGACAGCGAAATTAACTTTGTGATTTCATCTGCTACACAACAGGTCCCCTTTGCCCATAAAGGTGTTTCATCATTGTTGTAGAATTGCTATTGTTAGGAGGCTTTGTCCTTTTTTTATTGACTCAGTTTTATTTATTTTTGGAATTTTTTGTTCTGCTGTTGCTTTCTCGCAGGTTCCTCTTTGATGCCTTGTTTTTCAATTACCTCCATTAATGAGACAATTTTGCGCCTCTCAAACTGCATCGAAAAGGGCAGGAGTGGAGTGAAGTGCAAAGCATAATTCATTTACACAGTCACTCCCACAGTGTGTGTTTACACACAAACACAGCAAATTCCATGTAGACCAATGAAGAAACGAGCATGCTGAAGCAATGCCCACACGGAAAAATACCCCTTTATGCCTTTGCAAAGATGCCTGAGAGTCAGATGCCGATTGACCCTGCCCTGTTTGCCTTTGCTTTCTCGCCGTCTTGTAGCGCTGGCTGATGGCAGAACTGCTTAATCTGTCGCAGAGAAAACCAACATCGAATGGATCACTTTAATGTACGAGCAGATAGCCCCAATCTGGATTGTGCAGATGGAGAACGGCTTGTTTGTGCATTTGAAGAGCTTTCTAAGGGGGATTAAATGAATCCTGTTTTATCCAGGACTTCTCCTTCCTACACAAAAGGTCTTCAGTTTAGAGTCCTCTGAAGCTGGTCAGAGTGATCAATGCATTTCATCAAACTCCCCTGTTGTTGCTGTTTAGTGTTGTAGCCGTGCATTGTTACTTGCCCAAAGCATGTGTGCTCTCTCTCTCTCTCTCTCTCTCACACACACACACTTTATTTCAATTCAATGAAATGTTCAACACACCTTGTGAATGTATTTCTAGCATGTCTGGATTAATCCCATATTTGTGATCAAGTCAGTACCTGTATTGTCCCAGGGCTGCACTACAGGTGTGTTTCCTTTTTTTTCTTTGATGACTGCATGTGATTTTTCTCCTTCATTAATGTGATGGCATTGACCTTTCATTCATCATATACCTGAAATGAAACGCTTTACCTTCAGCAGAAGTGCGGTCTTGGCATCAGTGTTCTATCTCTAACACTATTTCATTATTTCAAAAGTGATGTTGCTGTTATATAACAGTTTGACTGAATTGGGAGGCTCCCACACACACACACCACACATGCCTATGTTAAATGATGTGTTTCACCAAGAGCTCCAGTGAATGATTCAATAATTCATCATCTGGGATGTGCCTGAAGCAGGGTTATATTCTTTTATAAAGTATTCAGGGTTGCTTTATCTTTATCTGTGTGTGTGCCCATGCATGTGTGTGTGTGCGTGCCTACTTCTTGAAAACCCTGGACAATACAGATGTTGGCCCTGTGCGATTTGAAAACTTCAATTTTCTCTCATATGCTGTCATTTTTTAAAATGCATTAATGCATTTTATGGGCGTTTTTTATGGTTCTTTCAGACGAGTTCCTCTCACTTCCATATTGCATAGTCCTCATCCAGTTCAGTTTGGCAGCCACTCTGAGTTGACCCCTCAGTTCTTCACTTTATTGTATTTGAATTTAGTTGGCTTTGTTGACCGTTTGAGTTTGATCTTCTGTCTAGGCATTTGTCTTTTTACAAGTTACTCATGGCAGGCGCTTCAATTACTCTTTGCTACCTTTCCACTACTTTCCTGAGTGACTTTTCGATGGTTTATATGTTTCCCTGATGATTTATAAGAATTCTCAACTCAAGGGTTTTCATCAGCATCTCTTTTGTAGTTACATAACTGATCATCATTGTCAGGTATGAGCTATCAGCACCAATGGGAAATGGTGTTCAGCTGGCCATATATTCCTGAGATTGCTCCAAAGATTATGTATTTTTCATCAGCAGCGCTCATGGAGCATATTAAGCCAGTATCCCAGAGGGGTGGAATCGCTTATTTCTCTGATGCTATTTTGAACACAGTAGGATTGGGCACGTGGCATCTCTGGTTAAAGTGGCGGATTACCCATGGAGGTATTTCTGTGTTGATTTCTCCTCCATGAGAAGCCATTAGCCTCCAGGGGCAGCGACGAGGTCTGCCCATTATTCAGGGACAAGGTGGTGGAAATGGAGAGGGATAAGACACAATGCGCTCAGGGCCAAGCCGCTCGCTCCCCTGACCTGCTTCTCAAATGGCTTTTCCACACTCTCATAAAAGCCATTGCGCTGCATTTTAAAGAATAATAGAATCGCTGCCTCCTCCCTGAGAAACTATTTCAGCTTTGTAATTCCTTGGCACCGGGGCATTTCTTTGAAGGTGACTTCACAGCAACTTTTCTTTTTACACCTTTCAAATGACTATAAGACAAATCAAATGCTCCCTTAAACAATGGCAGTACAGACGTTGCTGCTTTTGTCGCTACATCAAGCTATGAGAATGAGGCTGTAGAGAAAGTGAACTGTGACAGTGTCTTTGAAGCATGAAGGCCTACAAGGGGCACGCAAAGGAGTCTGCTTATCTGAGGCTTTTGTTGCTATTGTTCTTGATTTCTGCCTGTTAGTATCCCGTACGCTTGAACATTAATCTTTACAAATGTGTGCTGTTCTTCATTCTACAAAGTAGTGTGCGGGGAGCAAGATCTAAAATGAAATGCTGTGGGGTTTTCATCAGATCATATATGAAGCATGTGGCTACTCGGTGAAGCTGCCCACGTTTAGTCAGCAATTACCAAAACAAGGCCACAGCCTTTCACTGTGGGCAGACATCAGAGTTCTGGCTGTTGAATCATTGAGTGATCTTAAATGATCTGAAACTAAGATATCATGTCTGGTTGAATTTATTATCAAGTTGGTCCAATTCTTTACCAATTGAATTATTGATTTTTATTATTTATTGAGAAATGATTTTGAAATCCCTGCCCTCTTAAACAGCAGGGACTTGGATTAGGAGCTTAGGCAAACAGCACCTGCTGCTCCCCCTTTTCCTCCCATTCTAAGTAGCACACTCACTGTGTTTATAACAGGAAAAAATACCACTCGTGTTTTTTTCCTCTAATACCAGGGGACCCTGAAATTGCTCTTATTAATCAGAGCAGTGATAATGAGCAGTGAATAATAACCATGGGCGGAGGCCTACTGAATGCAATGAGATGGAAAAAGAAGAAGACAAAAAAAATACCCCACTCCCCTAGAGAGGTGTTTATATGAGATTTGAGGATTTGAATGTTTCTCCGGTCGTCCTTAGGGACTCAGTGTGGGTATTTCTGCCACTGACCTTATCCCTCACAATTACTGTACCAACTAGCATTCTCCTCTTCCCCCATCCTCCTCCCTTCCGTCTCCTGTAATGCTGTTCCTTTATTCATCTGCTAAAAAAAAAGGTGTAAATTAAAATGTTTTCACAACAAGCCACCCATACTTTTAACCTTCCAGACCTTTTAATTCTGCATTTAGCAAGTTAATACTGTTGCAGGGTATGGTGTATATATATAGGTATGTATATGTATATGTACATGAAAGGTAGTCAGACATCAATTGTCAATCTTCAACTGAAGGGAGAATGAAGACCTGCTGTTTGAATACTCCTGGTTAACAACCAGGCCTGATTTGTCTGGTCCTGCCGAAGATGAATCTAACAAACTCCAGCCCATACCATCGGAGGGAAGTTGTCAGCACACCGTTTCTCGGTATGTGAGGTCCCTTCAATACATCTTGATGGGATTTTAAGGTGTAGTGGTATATTCTGCTTCTGGGGTAAGGTTGCAGAATAACTGTTACGTATGGATGGTATTTGTTTTCAGCTCCTGCGGTTTCAAAGAAAAACAAATTGTCTTCCTTCCATCACTATATGTCAGAGGGTGGGTGCACTTTTCAGTACGTTTCTTCTGACTAGTTTCTTCAGACTTCTGTAGTAAAATTGGAGAAGAGACTGTGCACCTCACAGTATGTGTTTTCACGCCCAGTGACGGATGGAGAAAGGACTTATGCTTGGGTTTTCCTATTTGCTTCTAATCTCCAAGATACATGCTTTACAGATGAGATTTGTCAGAATAGCCACTTTGGGCAGCAGGACTGAACATTCAGCATCACTCTTTCATCAGCTAAATGCTCTGCCTGTCTTCACCAAATTTATATCAAAGATGCATTTATAAATACATATATCAACTAGAATCCCTTCCATCCATTGCACATTGAATTCACAAGTTCATACTTGAGACCAACACACCAACTTATAACAGCTTGCCCCTTCCCCTTCCCTGTTTCCAGACTACTCACTGTCGAGTCTTTGTAGGATATTGCAGCATCCTGACTGTGGAGTAGCTACGTTCACATTGCCAATACATTTACATCTCTTAACAATTTCAAATATAGACTTTTTTTATCTCCTTGTCACCGTCTTGACACACGGACACACTAACAATCTCTCACAATCCCTCTATCATACACACACCCTCCCTTTATTGTCATCTGGATGTGTATATATATATATATACACATCCAGATGACAATAAAGGGAGGGTGTGTGTATGATAGAGGGATTGTGAGA